>JANVCQ010000172.1:4083-21915 GCA_025531925.1 Erythroxylum plowmanianum | reverse complement strand
CAAATACATAAAGATAAAGAATGCCTTTTATTAATTAATAATAATGTCATACAAATATTTACAACCAAAATAAATTGGCTACAAGGACATAAACTAACAAATTTATGCATGGTGGACCTTTTAGACTATTGAAAACAAACACGATGAACATACAATAAGTAATATATAAGATGACTTTGATGTATCCTGATCTTCTTCTTGATTTGATCTTGATATTCAAGATTGAAAACTTCATCTATTATTTTATAATCCTTCAATATAGTGATATCTTGTTCTCATATTCATACTTATCAGTAATATTAAACTCTTTAATAGTATTTATGGGAGTTTTCAGGGTAGGTAAGGGTCGACTTCTAGAGCGACTAGCGACAACAATAACTGATCTTTACACAAGGTAAGGTAATGGCCGATCTGGCCAACTAGTAGGTATGACCTTTTTGTCTGGTAATGCATTTCTAGTCACTAAATTTTTATGCGTGCTAGTTCTTTAATTATTGCTTCTATTTTTCTGCATCATTTTTTATTTGTCACATCTGCATTTGAGTCTACTGAGAAACAACCTCTCTACTATGTAGGAGTAAGGCTGCGTACCATAAGACTTTCCCAGATTCCGCCTTACTGCGGGACTTCAGACTGAGTGTAATGATGATGATGATGCTGATGTTTTGTTATCATCATAACTTTGATTTTAACCTCCTTTATTTCAACAAAGTTGATTAGTTAAAGCAAATTATGAGAAATATTTATGTGAAGATTAATTGATAATTACCTATATAGCTCTATATTATTCTATACTTTAGTAAAGATTAATATGAAGTTAATTTGAAACTCGATCAACAAAATTAATTTGAATTGATCAAGTTTGAAATCGAATTTGAGTTTTCTTTTTAATTTTTAAGATTCAAACTTTGGCTCAAACTTTACATCCTAGCCTGGCCTAAAGCTCAAATGATTGTGCTTGAAACCAGTTGGAATGATGTCAAGTTGTGCTCCTCCTCTAATTGTTCATTATAGCATAATTATATGTAAAACAAGAACATTGTAGCCTTATACTATTTCCTCGTTGCTAGTACCTACGATCCTCCTCTCGTGGTCTAACACCGATATGCTCCTCCTTATCCGCTTGCTTCCCAGTTGTCACTTATTTTTGAGAAGTTCATATATGATGTTGCTTATTCATCAATTGTTTCCTCTTCTTATGTGATGCTCAAATAGTCAAATTTGAAATCTCATTTCTTAAAATTAGCTAGGTATTGCAAAATAATTTATGATTAATAAAAGAAACGGATTTTAATTTTTTTATTTTCAAAGATAATAATATTAGTTAAAATTACTTTTAATACACCTTGTAATATTATAAATACTATACATAATATTTTAATTAAACACTTGTCAAATTAGTTCAATAATATTATAAATACTATACATAATATTTTAATTAAACACTTGTCAAATTAGTTTAATAATATTATAAATACTATACATAATATTTTAATTAAACACTTGTCAAATTAGTTTAATACAAATTGTTATTAAGCACGTAATAAATTTTATGTAATTGATTTTTATTTAATTTTAGTATCATATTTTATTAAAATAATTCAATAAACTTAATAAAAACTTCATTTCTCGTACTTTTAATATCATAAGATTTTTTGTATATAATTTATAAAAATAAAATATCTTTTATAATGATTTTAAAATATCACGAGAGACTTATAATTCTTACCAATTAAATAAAAAACTATTGTATTGACTTGAATGACTAAATTAAGTAAGTTATAAAAAGTTAATTAGTAAAAAGAAGAAAAAATATGTATATATATATTTATTTATTGAGTAAAAATTGAAAATATATAATAAATTGCAAATTAGCCAGATTTGGGCCTGAAGATGTACCAAGAATCGTAAGAAACGAATTGGACCGCAGTTTAGACCAAATTCAGATCGATAGCCCATTGTAGCAGGCTGTCGCACGCAAACTCTCTGGAATACGGTGCCGTACAGTCACAATGAATTCAGAAACTGTATCTAGTCAAAAGGAAAAATGATATATTTTTTTATTTTTCATAATTTCCGAAATTGGAGCCAAATGCAGCATCACCTGCTTGCTGCCAATCGCCCAAAACGCTCCACAAAATTTAGCATTCTTCGAAGTTTTGATTGAAGCTTTGCTTTGGTCCTCAATGGCGAATCTCCCGATTGTCCAGTTCAATGAACAGATTATAAAGACAGTGGAAGATAATCCAATAACAGTGATTATCGGCGAGACTGGCTCTGGTAAGAGCACGCAGCTCTCTCAGATTCTTCACCGTAGGGGTTACACTAAATCTGGAATCATCGGCGTCACTCAGCCTCGCAGAGTCGCCGCCGTCTCGGTCGCTAGGTATAATATAACTCCGTTTGGTGCCCCTTGGAATTTGGGGTTTTGCTGTGGACTATTAGAAGATTCATGACACCTGACTTTGACCGAAACTGAAAATTGACTGTTTGTTTTATAAACGGTTACAGACGAGTGGCTCAGGAGCTTGGTGTTCAACTTGGGGATGAAGTAGGTTATGCTATCCGGTTCGAAGATAGAACTTCTGATTTAACTCGGATTAAGTAATTAGTTCGACGTTACCTTTTGTTTTTGTTTCAGTTTCTTTTTTGTTGTGCCATGTTTTTACCATTTCACTTGAACATTGTTGAACTATTCAGATACCTTACCGATGGGGTCCTACTCCGTGAAAGTCTGTCTAACCCGGAGCTTAATCAGTACTCGGTGATCATTTTGGATGAAGCTCATGAGAGGAGTCTGAACACGTAAGATGTCGGTTGGAGTGATTGCTTCTGTAATTATCAACACCGTGATGTCTATAAGTCTTTGTCTTTAGACTCTATACACAGATGATTTATTTCTCAGGGACATTTTACTGGGACTGATGAAACGCTTGATTAAATTGCGGGCCTCAAACTTGAAGGTTCTCATTACATCGGCCACTCTAGATGGTGAAAAAGTTTCACAATTCTTTTCCGAATGCCCCGTATTGAATGTTCCTGGAAAGTTGTATCCTGTGGAAATATTATATAGTAGAGAGCGTCCTACAAGCTATCTCGAGTCTTCTTTGAAAACAGCTGTTGGTATGATTTCATTTTCTGTTTCCGTTCTATACAATTATGTGTTTCATCCTGTAATTTTCTGAATGATTTCATTTGTTTCATAATCAAAATCCTGCTAATTGCTTGACTAGAAGATGAACAAACCTATGAGAAATTGACAATTAATTCTAAACATCTCCACCTTTCCCCGGTGCAATATATAAGCATTTGTGGCAAATAGGAATCAACAGTTTAAATAAATTAAATTATCCAATATGAGTTTGCTCCCTGGTATAAATGTTAATGGCATTAGTTGACGGATATTTAATTTAGCAAAAATACAGAACATTAGCTTAATTAGTCATTTTCATGCGCTTCTACGTCTTGTCTACTTGAATTCAGAGTTTTAGTGCTTATGTATTGCACATTAGAAGTCAACAGTAAACCGATGACCAATTTCTTGATAAGTACAATTAAAATGCATAATTTTGGCAGTTCTTACACCATTCTTAAACCCTTCTTACTCCTGGCATATGATTTACCATTATAATCAAGACATGTAACTCAATCAACCTTGGTTTGTGGCCGCAGTATTGTGCCACTTCTTACCAATTCAATACAGGAAGCAATAGTTTCACTTGAATACATTATTTTCATTGGTTAACTTACTTGTAAGGTTGCTTTTGTTGATTGTTCCTTGCAGATATACATGTTCGGGAACCAGAGGGTGATGTTTTAATCTTTATGACTGGACAGGTAAGCTTGAATTGCATATATTTACTAAATTCTGCTCAGACTTACCTTAAGATAGTTGTGATATAGTTCTATTGATTGCCAAAGTAAGATTGTTTCATGTGCAGGATGACATAGAAAAGTTGGTTAGAAAGTTGGAGGAGAAAGTTCAGAGCCTGGAGGAAGGTTCCTGCTTGGATGCAATAGTCCTCCCCCTTCATGGTAGTTTACCACCTGAACAGCAGGTAAGTCTTAAGTTTTTCACTACATAATGGTGAAAATTCCATTACAAATAACCTTGATAGTTCATGTTATGACCTTACAGGTTCGTGTATTTTGTCCTCCACCTTCAAATTGTAGACGTTTTATTGTTTCTACAAACATTGCCGAAACTTCTTTGACCATTGATGGAGTTGTGTAAGAAGAATTGATACTTGCACAATAGCTGATAGTTTGTTTCTTGTGTTCATTGAGTGAATTTAAATCGTCATCCTATTTAAGCTTAGAAATCCAGGATTGATATGTTCTAATTTAATTGCCTTCTTTTACTGTTTCTAACTGGTGCGACTTGCATGTGATTACAGGTATGTTATTGATTGTGGTTATGTAAAGCAACGACAATACAATCCATCAACTGGCATGTATTCCCTTGATGTGATTCAAATTAGCAAGTAAGCAGCCAATACTTTCATCTTATCATATGTTTCAGACTATATATAAAGCATTGTTCATGCAATTGTTTTCAACTAATACCCTTTTAAAATTTATCCAAATAAATTCTCAACTTCTCATTTTTTCCCAACTCATTTGTTTGTTGTTATGTAACTGACTCTATGTAGGTGACTAACTAAAGTCTTAGGTAACTCGCCCTGTTATCATATCTTCTTATGGATCATATCATCTTGTATTGTTTCACTTGGTAATTTTAGGTATTTAATATAGACATAACTAATGCTTTCAGCCATACTGGTGATTAATGTGTATTAGCAGAGGTGGAGCTAGAAAAACAACTCAGTGGGGGCATACTCTTTAGATATATCTAGTGCACAAAAGTCAAACGAAGGCAGTGGGGAAAGTTAAGTTTTCCTGTAAAGTGGATCCTCTAAAAGTATATAGGCAAAATAAATATAAAAGGTCGGAAGAGTATATCCAACTTGAACTAGTGGGCACAGCTGGCCCCAATGAGCTCTATCTAGCTCCTCCCATGCATACTAGTAACCTTTTCCTTTTCTAAATGTGTGATTTGCATTTGGTGCCATACTTGAAATCTATCATCAATATCTCTGACATTGTGATATTGCGTGCAAGGGTTGTGTTTCTGTTTAATATGGCTCTTCATTATCCCCATAACTTTAGTCTGTATGGGGATATGATTTCTGATTGGGAGTCTAAGTTTTCCACAATTTCTCACAACTATTTACAGAATAGTAGTTGGTCTCGATGATCACTTACTGGATGTAAACTTAAACGTGTCATACTTGAAATGGTTAATATTGATCTGATATTAACTCATTTGGTTGATATGATCAGAGTACAAGCGAATCAACGTGCAGGACGAGCAGGAAGAACTCGTCCTGGTAAATGCTATCGCTTATACCCTTCTCAGGTTTACCAGGAAGAATTCCTGGATGTAACTGTTCCTGAGATACAGCGATCATCACTTGCTGGAAGTGTTCTTTATTTGAAGTCCTTGGATCTCCCTGATATTGACATTTTAAGATTTGATTTTGTTGACCCTCCTTCATGTAAGTATTAGTTAATTTGCTTTCTTTTAGTTTATTAGAGCTGGACTAGAATATGTGGGTGAGTTCATGGCTTTATTGCAGCTGAATCACTTGAAGATGCTCTAAAACAACTATATCTCATTGACGCAATCGATGCAGATGGATCAATCTCAAGTCTTGGACGATCAATGGCTGGTATTGCATTTCCATTCCATTTACTGTGTCCAGTAACTATGTCCACTTTGCATCCGACACCTCTCATACTTTCACCTTTGCATAGCGCTATCTCCACCTTTCCTGCTTTTCAGCCAATAAACATAGTAACATACTATATCCATGGTATGCTCAATGCCGATGTTGCTTCATTGGATAATTTGAGAGGAATCCTATTCCATCTAATCTATTACACTTAATATACTTTTGTTGTTTGCTCGTAAATCCAACGGCCAATCAGATCACTTGTTGGAGATATACATGATTCACATTTCTTTAAACTTGTGGAGTCGTATTCTTGTAAGCATCCTCTTAGTGGTTCAATTTCCATGAACATATACCAAACTAACATCCAGTTCTTATTGAGTGCTTGTCATCTTCACTGATATTGCAGCCCACTCTTGCTTGATGATCATGTTTTGCATACTAGTTTATGCGGAGAAGTCAGAGAAAGTTCTTTTGTCTAATGTTGTATAACAGTATAATTATATGATATTGATTGCTGATCTTGTGCAGAACTTCCACTAGAACCTTCACTTTCAAGAACCTTAATGGAGGCAAACGAGAATGGTTGCTTATCTCAGGCTTTAACTGTTGCTGCAATGTTATCGGCAGAAACATCATTACTTCCTGCTCAAAGATCAGTGCATGTGTGAGTTTGACCATAAAGTTGTTGAATGCCTGGGGATTTTTTTTTTTGTTGAGAAATATGCCTGGGGATTTCTTGTTATAGCAATTAGATCATTAATTTCATTGCAGCTCCAGAAGCAATGAAAAGAAGAGGAAACACACTTCATTGGAGCTCCCTGATGGTTCTGGTTGGGGTGACCATATCCAGTTGCTACAGATTTTTGAGCAGTGGGATCAAAATGACTATGACATTGGTTGGTGCAAAGATCATGATTTGCGGGTAACTTATTCTGTTTAAGAAAGCACCAATCTCTAGGTGACTTGAGCTACACTAACTTAATTATTCTAGTCTGAGATCTCATGGTGAATTCATAAAACATGGTTTACCTCTATAGCAGTTTTTGGAGATAATCGTTTCTTTTCGTAGGCTAATGGAGTGGATGTACTTGTTCTCATGCCTTGTGCAAATGAAAAGATTTGATTTACAGTTATGAGCTCATTTAGTAGCACATCTTTGGGTTACACGTGCTACGTTTAGCTGTGTTACATTATTGAATTTTCTGGCTGAAGGTGCGGGGAATGAAATTTGTCAAAGATGTTCGGAAACAATTGTGCCAGATAATGCAGAAAATAGCAAACGGTTAGTACTTAATATGCAATAACTAAACATTATTATCTTATCAGAAATATGCCATAAATAAACATTATTATCTTATCAGATGACACTGATAACGCTTTACTTTTAATATTTCTTTTCATGTCCATTTTGTCCTGTGCTGGACAGAAATTGTTCTTGAGTAAGATATTTACAAATAATTTGTGTCAAGGCTACTTGCGTTGGGCATTTTTCTTTGCTTTTTATGTTGCACCTTATCCTTTAACTAAAT
Organism: Erythroxylum plowmanianum; assembly: GCA_025531925.1. NCBI lineage: Eukaryota > Viridiplantae > Streptophyta > Magnoliopsida > Malpighiales > Erythroxylaceae > Erythroxylum > Erythroxylum plowmanianum. The sequence goes on along the minus strand of JANVCQ010000172.1, from coordinate 14,648 downwards.
CCTTGATGACAAATTTCTGAGATAAAAGACAATAAACACTGTTATTGGGTATTGCAAGTCAGTCTAGTTGGAGAACAGAAGGATTTCCTTGTGACATCAGAGAACTTGAAGATTGTTATTGTTATATATGAGAATGAAAGAAAACCTTCCTTATGCTTCTTAACACCTCTGGATTCATTTACTTGCAGACGTGTTTATCAGTCTTCCTCTGTTTCAATTCTCTAATGACTCATATTGTTCTTGGACTTAGGATCATTGGATGTACGATCAAGTGAAAGAGATAAAGAAAGCCAGCGCGATTATAAGACTTTGAGGAAGGCTTTGTGTGTAGGCTATGCGAGTATGCTTGCCGAGAAAATGATTCAACATAATGGGTATAGAACTATTGGTTTCAAACACCAACTAGTTCAGGTATTGAATATTTAGATTACAGCAAATCATTGAAGCACCTAGTATCTATTCTATTAGTTCCTTCTTTTTAATAGAAAATTGTGCTTGGTTTGCTAGATTGTGCTCATATTCTGAGAAAATAATATCCCGAGTAAAGAAGAAAAGCAGGGCTGCAATTTTAGAAAGCTATTGAATCAAATGCATGTAGCTATATTTGAAGCTTAATTCTAGCTTCATTATTTGTCATGTCAGGTGCATCCATCTTCTGCTTTGAAAACAGATGATTATGGGATGTACCCAAACTATGTTGTGTACCACGAGCTTATTGCCACCCCACGACCATACATGCGCAATGTATGTGCTGTAGAGATGAAATGGGTCATTCCGGTTTTGAAGAAGCTTGAGAAACTGAATATTAACAAACTGAGGTAAGTTTCATTGAAAGTAACTTCTGCCAAGAAGTGTAAGCAAACTTGAGCTTTTGGCCTTTGCTTTTCCTTGAGCAGTGGAGGTCGAAGTATCAGAGAGGGAAATGATGGAAAGCACTTGAATTTGTCAGAGAAAGAGAAGCTCAGTGTAACTGAGGCTCCTGATGACCGTGAAAATAGAATCCAGGCAGCTCGGGATAGATTTCTTGCTCGAAAAGGAAAAAAATAAGTATTGTCAATGTTTTGTCTAAAGAGGAGCCGTAAGTGGCAAGAACATTGCAGCCTCACCATTACTGGCTTTTTACAGAATCGGTCCTGTGAAGAATCAAAAGAGTGTTGATGAAACTTGGGGTTAGTGCTCTCTCTTTGCTCTCTATCCGGTGCCATTATGTTATCTTGTGGTAACTTCTTATTTACAATTTAGCATTTAAGGTCATCAGACGTGGGAGATGAGAACAAAGCGACCTTGAGAAGCTGTGTACTATTTGCATGCTCTGTCTCTGGTAAAACTTTTCTGGGTCCTAGCAATCATTACCATTTCACACCAATTTCAGGTGGAAATATATGATATTTCCCAACGGGTTGTACATTTTACCGTTGGCTAAGTGAAGATGGCTTCAAAACTAGAAGAATTCAAACAAAAGGACAAATTCGCAGGATTCCCTGTATTCTTTATTGAAATAATATTGTAATTTTCTGGATGTTTATCATAAACAGACGATATAGTTTGTTAAAGCTTGTTACAGATAACGAGGAGGCGAGGCTGGCAACCCCCAGACATGGTGATTACTGAGCCATCCATGAGGCGGTGGGCCCTGACATGTAATCTCACGTCTCAATAGTTTATAAGGAGCGCTGTACCTGATACAAGTATATTTTTCTTATGGTTATTATTTGAAATTTTCACCAGAAAAATGAAACCAAACAAAGCGACTCGAAGCGCATTCACTTTAGCAGCTTGTTTGGATGTTAACGTTTAACGAAGTTATAAATTGATAATAATTACATATTAGAAAAATTTTAAAAATAAATTATTTTTAATTAAATAAATTTATTTAATCTCTTATATAATATTTATTAATAAAATTATTATTTTAATAAATTAAATAATTTAAAAATCAAAATTTTAATTATAAATTAATATTCATTTGAAATCTATTTTAATTATTAAATCAAGTTTTATTTAATTAAAATTAAAATATAATTATAATTATTAAAATTTAATAACATATAATTTCATTATAAAAATTTAATTATTAATAATTAATTTTAATATATTAAATATATAATGTTGAATTAAGTTATTTATAATTTTTATTAAAAATTAAAAAGTAAAAAAATATATTTAAATGGTAGTAAATCATATTATGAAAAGAGACAAAAATAGGGAACAAAGATTACTTTTAATGATTTTTATAATTTTTTAGAACCAGAAGAAACCAAAATTAAAAAGCAGAAATTACAAATTTAAGCAAACATATTTTTTTTTACTAAATTTGAAAAAAAAAAAACCTCTTAATATTAAGCCAAGATGATAGTACGAAGTTTGTGAGTAGAAAAGAACTAGATAAAAATGTTGAATAATTATAATCCATGAAAATCAGAGAGTAGGAGTAGCAATGTGCCAGCCTGTAATTCATATATTAAGATGTTTTTGATATGTCAGCTTGTGTGTTAGTATGAGTTCAAACTAATGCGAGACTCAACTATTATAAGAGTTAGATATCATATAAGTTTAGGCTTAAAGCCTTAAATAGTTCAATTTTAAATTTAATTAAAAAATATATTATTTTATATTTTTAAATTTAAATAATTATTAAAAAAAATTGACCCATCCCCCAGTTCATTACCATTTTATGAGTGAGATCGGTCATTCTACAAATTCTTCCAAAAGCATTTTATGCAATAATAATGATTCTATTAAACCGAGGATTGTGAATGATTTAAGTTGGGTGTATATTATATATAATTTTGACGCATTTGTTCATAGTAATATACAATTTAATCTTTAGAGTTTCAAAATATTTTAATTAAATTTTAATATTTTTAAAATGTTTAAAATATATTTTAAATGAATAAAAAATTTAATGAATTAATTTTTCACTGGTTAGTATTATTTTTATATTTTTTAAATGAAATATGGGTTTATTGTCGTGATATATATTTTTTGTTAACTAAAAAGTAGACTTTATTGTCACTTGTTAGATTTACTTTATGGATTTTTGATAATAAAGTACACTCTTTGTCGCGAGACAATAAAACCCACATTTCATTAAAGTCTAAACACATAAAAATCGTTAGGATCTATTTTGCTTTTTTTATAAAGTTGAGGTTTAGAGTATACTTTTAGTCTGATGATTTTTTTTGTGTTTTGGTTTTTTTAAATTGTATAACAATTAGATAATATTATGGATGAATTTTTAAAATATAGAAATTAAAATAAAGGTTAATAAATTACATGAAAATTTACGATGTTTGACAGGTCGCTGTTTCGTTTTCATATATCATCCTGTGCTTGAAACTATCCATCCGTTCAAATGAAACATAAAAATAAAATGTAAAAAGTGGCTGTTTTTGTTTTCGTATACCGCTATGTATTTAAGGCCATTCATCCATTTACATTGTGCTTAAGACCATTCATTCATCTATATTGTGCTTAAGACCATTCATCCATACGTATTGTGCTTAAGTTGGTCAAAAAAAAAAAAAAAGTATTGTGCTTAAGACCAATGAGAAACTTGACATTAATTTGACAATAAGTTGGTAGATTGAATTGAACATTCGGAAAAAAAAAAAACCAGGAAAGCGACGCAAATCCTGACTACAGATATGTGAACTCAGCTTCTTCCAGTTCATAGCCTTTGACTGAAGGGAAGGTGGAGGGCATTTTGGTCAATCCGAAGCCTAACTAATCATATTCGGGACCAACTACCCCAACCAGACCTGTTTTTGTCTTTTTGACTCTGTATAATCCGCCAACATCTGTTCCCCCCTCCTGTCACCAACTCAGAATCTTCCCGTATCTCTCTGTTCGCGTTCATATTTCATACAGACAACAGAAGAGGCGAGGGAGTAAGAGTGTAAGACAGAGAAAGGAGATGGCAAGTTCAGGAGCGACATTGGAGGATGTGCCTTCCGTTGATTTAATGACAGAAGTCCTCCGCCGCTTCAAGTGTTCCTCCAAGCCTGACAAACGTCTTGTTCTCATCGGTAATCTACTATTTTTCTCTCTGTTGTATTAGATTATATGCTGCATGCTCTTTTAGTCATCAGTTTGTTGCTTCGGTTCCGTTGCATTTTTCTTTTGGGAAGAAAAGTTGTCCTTTGTTTTCTTTTTATGTTTTATTTCGTTTTCTTGAACTATACGGTGTTCAGAAATGGAACCCGTCTCTGCTTCTGCAGAATTTACTGTTTAGTTGTATAGTCAAAGTGCCCCACACGTAAAGGCGTGCAAATTTCCAGCTTTTTGTTTGTGGGAATTTTTTCCGTCTGATTTTATTTGGGATCACGAGTTTCGGGGAACAAAATGTCTTAGTCTCTTATTCAATAAGTAATGTTACTTTCCACATTTTGAAAAAAGAAAACATCAGAACAAAGGAAAAAAGATGTGAAAATGTTGAATTGGAATCATTAGAACATGAGCCTACGGAAGCAGTTTCAAGTATCCATAATTACCGATGGGTGGGGAATGTGCGTTGAATTGCATAATTTTCACGAAATGTGAAAAACACGAATTCCAGCTTGACTAGTTTTTGTGGTTAGGATGATGGAGTTTAGTCTTCAGGGCCCCAGCTGATAGTGAAGTGATTTATTAGCAAATTTGTGACTTAAAAGTGGTTAATTGAATGATGGTGAAGAACTTAGTTGGAATTGTAAGAATTGCAGGTCCACCTGGATCAGGAAAGGGTACACAATCGCCTACAATTAAAGATGATTACTGTTTGTGCCACTTGGCAACTGGTGATATGCTAAGAGCTGCAGTCGCTGCTAAAACTCCTCTTGGGATTAAAGCCAAACAAGCCATGGATAAGGTGTGCTACTGCATAAGATTGTCTTGATATAATTTCACACATAATTCAAACTGTTGGTTTTAGCTAGAGACTCTGTTGCGGGGATTTTGATATTTTACAGGGAGAACTTGTATCTGATGATTTGGTGGTTGGGATAATTGATGAAGCAGTTAAGAAGCCATCATGTCAAAAGGGTTTCATATTGGATGGCTTTCCACGAACAGTGGTTCAAGCAGAAAAGGTTTATTCTTTCTGTTCTTACCTGGCACTGGCACTTATTTTATTTGATTTCCTTTTGAAATCGTTACTTATTCCTACATTTTTGTGCAGCTGGACAATATGCTTGAGAAGCAGGGAACTAAAATTGATAAGGTGCTGAACTTTGCAATTGATGATTCCATACTAGAGGAAAGGATTACAGGCCGCTGGATACACCCTTCAAGTGGTCGGAGCTACCATACAAAATTTGCACCACCTAAAGTTCCTGGTGTTGATGATGTAAGTTTGTGCCATTTGAATACTATATAACCTTTAGTCACTAACATACTATTGATGTTTGAATCATAAGCCAGCACTGGATTTGAATGGTGATCTGTTATCTTTGTTTGCATGCCTGCAAGGTTTATATACATAATTTTGGCTGATTTGTCTCCTAATTTTGTTCACTGAGAATAGGCTATTCTAGGAATCTACTTTACTGGATAACATAAATTAGCAAGCTTACGGCATTTGCTAGTGAACTTGGCATTTTCAAATTTTGTGCTTCTTGGCCTTTCTAATAATTTGATTGCCTTAAAAATTTGCATGTTCTTCTTAGGCTCATACGGAATCTAACACGTGTTTCTTTTACCTTTTATCCCTTTTCTCTGTTTCATTCTGCTCGTTGATGTGCCAATAAAGGTTACAGGAGAGCCTTTGATACAAAGAAAAGATGATACTGCAGAAGTTTTGAAGTCAAGGCTGGAAGCATTTCACAAGCAAACTGAACCAGTAAGTTTTGTATTTGTTACATTTCACTTTGTTATCTCTCTTATACCCAAATGTGGATTATAATAATCTAATTTCATATTATCAGAACCAAATGTTAATGGTAAAACAAATTTGAAGGAGTTTTATCAATTTAAATACTGCATAATTTAACTTATTAATCAAGTATGTTATTCTGTTCCCCATATGTAATAGCTGCACCACAGAAGGACAATTTTTCTCATCTTAGGTACAACCATTCATATAGGACCTTTTTCTTTCTGGTCCCGGCATAGCTTCATTCATATAGGACCTTTTTCTTTCTGGTCCCGGCATAGCTTCATTCATCTTAGGTACAACCATGAATATAGGACCTTTTTCTTTCTGGTCCCGGCATAGCTTCATGTCAGATTCATTTTGCTTGTAATATTGGTTGATAATTGCCTATGCCTGTGTTTTTCTTTGTCTTCAGGTCATCCGTTATTATGCCAAGAAAGGTATTATTGCACAACTTCACGCAGAGAAAGCCCCGAAAGACGTCACTGCCGAGGTTCAGACGGCCCTTTCTTAATGAGAATGGCCAATTGTTTTTGTATTTCCAGATGTAATCTGCTAAACTGACAGATCGGCTAGTCATTATCTATTAATCTCCACCGAGAGAATGAATGCTAGAGAGTGCCGTTTTTTACAGAACATTTTCTATTATGTGCACGGTAAAAGTGTAACGTCAAATAATTGGAGCGGCATTGCTCAAATTTTTTGTTTCTTGGAAGAACACTCAAAAAACTTTTGGTTTCTGCAAAATTGTTGGAGATACAGTGGTTGCTGCTACCATTCAAATGGATGAAGAGGCAAATAAGAATCATGAATTCCTTACTTTTGATTATGGTTTGTCATGCTTTCATAATCTGTTGAGATTGGAGATTTTACATCCTATTTAGCTTCTGGAGTAGCCTTGATAATTATGTAAAACGTTGTCAATAGGTACCTCAATAAGAGGATCAGTTTTTGTGTTTCAATTAATCAGTTTCAATCTTGTTTTATTAAATCTTATTCACATATATGTGGACTAAACTAACCAGAATTAGGTTGGAAGGGAACATCCTACGTGAAAGAAGGTGAAGAAGGTGCTCCAGCCAGCGAATGAGATCAACCATGGACTACCTTTGTATCACCAACTTTGTTCTTGGTCTCATAATGTTAACTGATCGGTTGGAGGAAAAATCAGATACACGAGCTTATGATAAAAACTTTACGGCTTTTCAGGCCTTTTTAGGTTACTGTTTTGACCCCAGCAGGACCTAAACCCTGGTATGTGGGGCTGCCCTGGAGTTAGTTCCTTCCTGCTCTCTTAAGTCATTATAAATGGTTTCACACATGGGGTCTGACCCGGAGTTGCACATGGCTGTTTAAACTAATCAACACGTGAACGGTACAAGGAATCGGATTAGTGGAGCTTGTCAATGTCATCAGGATACAAGGATTAGTGGAGCTTGTCAATGTCATCAGGCGATCCACCTATTAGACTTTGTTTTGATTTCTGTTTGCACTCTAATTTCAAGCAATCGTACAGTTGCAATTCAATATAGAAATAATCCAGGAACACCTACCAACTCTTCCCCACCAATGACAATGCATCGATAAATTATTTCCAATTTCATGTATTTTTATTCTTTACTAGCTTGCCAAGATTGAGATGAGTTTGTTTAACTTCTTAAATTAATCTAGATAAGGTAGTTCCATCAGCAAGTTGTATCGCTGCTTCATATCGGAAAAAATGTTGAACTTTCTTTCATGGCCAACGCTTGGTCTGTGAGAGGTAAGGATAAAATACTTTTTCGGGGACTCCCATGTCCTTTACATATGTTTTTGCTGAATTGTTTGCAGCATCAATCAATTTTGCTGGTGTCCTTCTAAAGAAATACCAAACGCCGTACTAGTTTTGCTCGGGGAACTTTCTTTCCCTTCATTGCTTTTGATCCTTATTCATTTTCTCGTTACGTACTGTGTAGACTGCTGTGTAGATTCCGAAGAGAAACAATGCCGGCAGGTGTGAACTGACGAGACAAAAAGATAGGTTTGGGAGTCATACTCTAAATCTCCACTTGCAAAATCGACGGCTTTCTTCTGCTATTCAAGTCTTGCCATGTTCTGTATTTGGTGTTAGAGAAGTACGAAAACACTGATTCATTGTTTTGATTGTAAGAAGAAAAGGTTTCCAAGTTTTTGACTTTAGGGAGAGTGAGTGGAAGGGAAAAGTAGTGGGGGCAAAATGAAGTTGATTCCAAGAGAAGTGGATAAACTAGAACTCCACAACGCTGGATATCTTGCTCAGAAGCGCCTTGCTCGTGGGCTAACGCTTAATTACACTGAAACCGTAGCTCTAATAGCTACTCAGGTTCGTCTTAAGTCTACTTATTCTTTACTTCCCGCCTTTTCCGTGATGCCCTTTGACTATAGGTTTCAGATTCATATCAAAGTTTAAATGATCTTTTACGAATATGGTTGTTTAACTTGCACATTGTTTTCCTTGTCTCTATTATAAGAAAGTGACGCCTTCACTTGAATATGATAATTCTTTTTCTTCACTTTGTAGATTTTAGAGTTTGTTCGCGATGGTAATAAGACCGTGGCTGAGTTGATGGACATTGGGAAACAATTATTGGGAAGGTATTATCTGAAATCTGAATCATGGGTTCTATCATTTCAATATGAAGTTAGACAAAGGTGCTGTTTCCTGGAATAGGTAACGGATGTCGCTTTGCTAGTTGGAGATAGCGTTTATATATGTTATCACTGAGCTTCAGGACTTCCTGTTGTTTGCTAACATTACCGCACCACATTATTAGAATCTTTAGTTGCTGCCATTTAGGGCGAGGTTGTGCTTTGTGATACTAATGTGATAGTAAGGTTTACTTTCGATTGATTCCTGTCTGAAAAGTTTCTTCTAACTCTGTCTTCTTTTGCCAACAGGAGACAAGTTCTTGCAGCTGTTCCACATCTCCTGGACTTTGTACAGGTATAAGCTTCATCAAGTTTATAGTTTGGATTAGTTACCATCAATTAATTATCTGCAAAATAAGATAGGCTAGTGGAGACCTTATGGTTTCTCAATCCGGTAGGTCAAAGCATATTGGAAAATTATAAATTGCTGGGTTTCTGAAAGCACCTGTCAGACTTGCTTGATACTCTTTTATTCCAGATACTTCTGTTTTCCAGCTTTACTAAAGTCGTTAGTTGTAGGTTGAAGGGACATTTCCGGACGGGACTAAGTTAATTACAGTTCATGAACCTATTGCATGTGAAAATGGAAATATGGAGCTAGCACTACATGGCTCTTTTCTTCCAGGTAAGGGTTGGAAATACATTCTTATGGGACATGTAGTGCTTCCTTTCTTTATTTTTGGACTTGGGAAGATGTTGAAAGTCTGAGTCAAAAACTGCAATTCTTGAAATCTGTGGTCATCATTTTTCCATTTTTAGGCAGGATTCTTTTCTGCTTATATTTTCAAATACCTGTTAGATCTATGAAGATGTCCAAATATTATCTCATATTGGTAATTCCCCAGCCCTCCTGCTCTTTCTTGTTACCCTTGTTTCTCACGTAATTACTTGCAAGCAATAAAAAGCCGTTCGTAAGGCATAGTGATTTTTTCAGGTATTGATTATATCTATTTAAGGAATGACCTGAATAATGTTGACACAAAAGATTCCAAAGCTCTTATGCTCTAGAAATATAAACAAAATTAGTCAATTACAGAATTATGAAAATTACCTGGAAAGGGATATTAATTTTTCAGCCTGAAAAGTTTGCCTGGATGCTATATATTTTAGACTTTACTGCACAATACATACTCTATTCTCATGTTGTGATGTGCGCGTAGAATTATTGGTGAGCATCCTTCATTTAACATGTACTGAGTAATTAGTAATATTAACTTCTTCATTTAGTGTACGATGATAACATTGAACAAAAATAATACTTTGCAGTTCCTTCCCTTGACATGTTTCCTGAATTAGAAGATAATGAAATTCCTGGTGGGATAACTTATGCCTGTGGTGATATTACACTTAATTCTGGAAGAAAAGCAGTAATCCTCAAAGTAGTTAGTATTGGAGACAGGCCAATTCAGGTGTGCAACCAAACTATCTGTTTCTTCCATTGATATCCATTTCCTTTATGGAAATAACAAGGTAACGGATTCTACTGCTTCTATTCCAATTTCCAACTACTCTTTCAGGTCGGCAGCCACTATCATTTTATTGAAGTGAACCCTTCTTTAGTTTTTGACCGAATGAAGGCATATGGCATGCGCCTGAACATACCAGCGGGGACTGCTGTACGATTTGAGGTTGAAAATTCTACTATTTTTGATACATAAATTTCTACTTTAATCAGCTTCTACACTTTGAAGTTTTGCTCATTTATTTAATCAAAGTAAAAGTTCGCTTAAATCTTTAGTCATTGTATTGGTGTCATGTAAGCTATTCCTTTTATTTGTTTGAAAATGTGATTCAAGTTACTCGTTGATGCTTATATTAAAAGTTGTACTACTTTAACAGCCAGGGGAATGTAAAAGTGTTGTTCTTGTAAGCATTGGAGGTAAAAAGGTGATTAGAGGTGGAAATGGTATCGTTGATGGTCCTGTTGATTATAACAATAGCGTAGCAGTACTGGAAGCAATTAACTCAAGAGGATTTGGAAATCGAGAAGAAGAAAATGCAAGGTTTACAATTTTTGACTCGGCAGTTTCTTGCTTCTGTTCTTTCT
>JANVCQ010000170.1:180276-194978 GCA_025531925.1 Erythroxylum plowmanianum | reverse complement strand
TTGTTATTATTATTATTTGTTAACTTTTTTATTAATACAAATCATTCGTTTTAAAATAATCAATGAATTACATATTTTCATTCATATCATACTACAGGGGTATTTTAGTCATTGATATTGGCTTTATGTTCTGTCAACTGCAATCAAATATATTTCTGTTCCCGAGACGGAGACAGTTTTATCTGTTTTGCCTATCACAATCAAACACCTCACTGTCTCCAATTTTTGTTCTGTTCTGTCTCCAAATTTTTGTCTCGTTCCGTTTCTACATATGAGAGACAATAACCAAATGTAGCGTAAGTTTTCAAGTTCCTCGAGAATGTTTCACATCAAAATTTACATAAAATGAGATGCGGAAGGCATTTTTGTTATACACTTTGATATTGCATTTTAGTTTCAGGTTTTTTTAAAACAAATTGGGTATGTAAATTAAAATGAATAAATCAACTTGTTAATATTTACTTTGTTTTCTATATTAATTACTTTAGAAGCAAAGCAACACTGTGAAGAAAGTCATCAAGTAATCAACGTCTGGACGAAGAAAAAATGGATGCTAATCATCACCATTCTAAAAGAAAATAAAATGAAAATATGAAAGACTAAACTTAATTAATCAATGACGATGTTAAATTTTTTATGTAAAAACAAATAATGAAATTGAAAAATCGAAAGTGTTAGCAGTTTCACAAACTTTCCGTAAACTCCTTTGACACGAACAAAAATAAAATGAATCAAAAATAAAATAATAAAAACACCAGAAATTTGATAACGTAGTTTGACACACTCTGCCTACGTCTGCGAGGCCCTCATCTAGATTAATAATTTTCATCGAAGTACAATAGATTTACACAAAATCACCCTAGAGTAACACCGCTCAGTCCTTGTAACTATCTCTCAACTTCACTTTTCGTGAAAGATTTTCACACCCGTTAACATGACCGACTCGTGTTAACCTTGTCAGAGAATTTCTCTAACTACTTTCACTCAAACAATAATTAATAAAAATAATTCAAGTATTTAATCAACTAATAATAGAACAACAAAATACTTGAGACAAAAGAAAGATTTCCTTATGGATTTATTTTCTCGAAATAACCCAGCTGAAACTCTTCACTATTTTTCACTCTTTCTTCACAGAAAAACAAGTCACAGTGTTTCTTCAATTAATAGCCAATACCCACATCACCGAAGATGATATTCACTGCTTCATCAACATACACTCTCAGCTATGATTTTTGAACACACCAGATTCACTTCAATATACTAAATGATAAAAACGTTTGCAACGCCAACCCTTGCTCACAAAACAACTTCATCGTGGCTCAGTTGTGTTGATAACCTGCACAGCAAGCAGTATATATGTTCATGGACACATAACATGCACGACTTTAGTGACACAGGCATATCACGTTGATTACCGCACACCAACTTTGGCAAATAGACTTCTACTCTGAATCAAAGATGTGAGCAACACTCACTATAGAGATTCACGGCAGCTGCTCCTCATTAATGTGTATGACACAAACTTAATTAATTAAAGAGATTCCACTTTCACCATGCAATAGCAATTTTCCAATTTACCGAAACTTAATAGGCAATTAACGCAAGCCTCACCTATGCTACACAATCCCATATTAACTCAATACCGCATATGCATAAATCCTTCACATAATAAGAGTCCTATTTCAATTCAAACATGCACCAAATTAGAGTTCCACTACAACACCACCACTTCAACAACTTCATTAATTTCTACCGCAACAGTAACATCCCAAATGCAAAATCCACAACAACCACTATTTTCTATTTTTGTCCAAGCATTAACCCATCCAATTTCTCACGTGTCCAACCATATAATATATCCAATATCAACATGATAATTATATCCTATATGTCTAATTAAAATGCCAAAATTAAATAAACGATATATATAATATATCCTAACAGCCTCCCCCTTTTTGGCATTTTTGTCACAACTCTTGAATTTTGCATAAATACCCATAATTGGGCATATAAAGATAAGATTTGTAAAGCTACCCCTCAATGTAATATTCAATTACATATTACATAATCATAAGCCAACTTCAATCAACAAAACATAGAGAAGAAGAAAGAATACAAACTTATCTCTTCCCCTTTGAGATAATACATGTCAAAAAGTTGAAATTAAGAAGCTCCAGGGAAACGAAGAAATCGCTGCTTTAAATTTCGAAAAGCATCAGCAGCTACTTGAACGATTCCTTCAATCTGTTCAATATTAGTAAAAAGAGCTGCATGCGGGTTAATCAAAGTTGTACCTGTGGCATCCAAAGGACACGAAGGGATGTATGGCAAATCCATCACTCATGGTTGTTGAAAGATCCTCTAAGATATATTCGTTAATGCCACCAACTGAAGCATGCTTGACTCAATCCTGGGAACTTCATTGGTATACAAAAACTATGAGATCAAGCATGGAAAATATAAAAGAGAATGAGGCTTACTCTTAATAGTTAGCATTGCTTTAATAATGAGACGGCCAAGGTTGAACCTCACGCTAGTACCAATTGCATAAATCAACTTGACCTATGCCAAGTAAACAGTGACAACATGCGTGCTAGGCATCCAGTTGGTCACAATTAGTTTAAAAAGCACAAAATATTTTTGAATCAGCATAGACGATTGATGAACAAAACTAGATGGTCATGCAGTCAGTTTACCTCCAGTTCAGACCGTAGCGATCAAGTCATTGGACACAGTCCACTCGTCATCATAAAGCAAATCACCAATCAAGTTATGAAAGCTCAGAAACAAATTTAATTGAGTAGCATCAAAATGAACTACCCGACCCTGCATATAGACAACTCCATAAGACACAACATCCACATTCAAAATATCATGAGTTAAGTTGCAATAGAATTCCTTTACCAAATCGGAGTAGTAGTGCTTAGGGAGTAGTGAAGCTTGCAACAAAGTGCGTTCTGATAGTAAAGTATCCAATCCATATTGGTGAAATTCATCCAATTTGATCGGTCGATCAAATACAAACCCAACTTCCTTTAGTTTAGTCCATTTCTGTTATGCTACGGAAGTGTAAAACTTGAACGAAATGGCATCATCCACTTTCAATCAGATAAAAGAATGATGGCGAGGCAGACATACTATCTTCTGACATTTCACCTTTTTACGCTTCGCAGGAGCCATAAGAGGCATTGTTGGTGGGGTAGACGCAACCGAAGTTGTGTCAGAATCTGAAGTTGATTCTTCAACCATAGACATTATTACTCGGGTAACATCATAATTAGGATATGTTGTATCCCAAACTGAAGCAGTGTCAGGAATGTCAATAGGAGCTGCCAAAGAAGATCCAGCCCTAATGAAGCCCCTACCGAAAGTCGGATGCAACAGTAATCGTCGAAAGTGTTAACTATTTCTCAAACTTTCCGTAAACTCTTTTGGCACGAACAAAAATAAAATCAATTAAAAACAAAATAATAAGAACACCAAAAATTTGGTAACGCAGTTCGACATACTCTGCCTACATCTGTGGGGCCCTTACCCAGATTAATAACTTTCATTGAAGTACAATAGATTTACAAAAGATCACCCTAGAACAACACCACTAAACCCTTGTAACTATTTCTCAACCTCACTTCCCGTGAAAGATTTTCACACCTGTAATACGATCGACTCGTGTTAACCTCGTCAAAAGATTTTTCTAACTACTTTCACTCAAGCAATAATTAATAAAAAAACTCAAGTATTTAATCAACTAAGAATTGAACAACAAAATACTTGAGACAAAAGAAAGATTTTCCTATGGATTTATCTTCTTGAAATAACCTAGCTGAAACTCTTCATCATAGGTCACTCTTTCTTCACAAAAAACAAGTCATAGTGTTTCTTCAATTAATAGCCAATACTCACATCACCAAAGATGATATTCACTGGTTTATCAACACACACTTTCAGCCACGATTTTTGAACACACCAAATTCACTTCAATATACTCAATGATAAAAACGTTTGCAATGCCAACTCTTGCTCACAAATCAACTTCACCGTGGCTCACAAAAAAGATACGTTATTCAACTGTGTTGATATCCTATGCAGCAAGCAATATATATGTTCATGGACACAACACGCACCACTTCAGTGACACATGCACGTCACGTTGATTACCACAGATCAACGTTGGCAAATATACTTCTACTATGAATCAAAGATGTGGGCAACACTCACTATATAGATTAACGGCAGCTGCTCCTCATTAACGTGTATGACACAAGCTCAATTAATTAAAGAGAGCTCACCTTGACTATGCAATAGCAATTATCAAATTTACCAAAACTCAATAGCTAATTAATGCATACCTCACCTATGCCATACACTCCCACATTAAGTCAATACTGCATATGCATAAATCCTTCACATAATAAGGGTCCACTTCAATTCAAACATGCATCACACCAGAGTTTCATTACAACACCACCACTTCAACAGCTTCATTAATTTTTACCGCAACAATAACATCCCAAATGCAAAACAACAGCCACTATTTTCTGTTTTCATCCAAGCATTAACCTATCCAATTTCTCACTTGTCCAACCATATAATAAATCCAATATCAACATGATAATTATATCCTATATGTCTAATTAAAATGCGAAAACTAAATAAACGATATATATAATATATCTTAACAGAAATTATTAATGTGATAAAAGTTTTTAAATAATTTTTAATATTAAATGATAAAAATACTTGTTAAATTCAATTAAACTATAAGAAATGTTTTAACCTTTTTTCTATCATAATTAGCAATAGAAAACGTATGTTAAAATATGTGAATGACTTATTTGTCTAAATTCTTTCACTAGGATTGTATTGAGCCTATAACCCAAGTTAAACTTAAATTTTTTAATTCCAATTCGAGTCTGCTTCGTTTAACTTGAATCCAAACCTAATTAAGTTTTAACGGTCAGCCAAACACATGAAGTAAGTATGATGTTTAATTAAGATCCAAAAGCAAAAGTTTAGCTTATACACTCTTTTTAACACATAAATTAGATAAAAAGATGAATTTGCATGACCCGACTTGTTTATGGTGTGAAAAAAAAAATAGAGAATGTGTGACTCAATTTTAATAGATTAACATTAATTTATTAACATTTTGTAGTGAGAAGATCTTATAAATTATAAATTAACATGTTAAAAATGGGAAATGATAAATTTTAGTTTTTGCCTTTTAATATATATATATATATATATCATAGAAACTATATTTCTAAAACTCTTTTTTCGAATATTTAATTATTTATCATAAATTGGGAATATTCAAAGTTGAGAAGATTGAGCCTCGATTCACACATTATATAAAGTTGAAGGTTTCGTTAACTCTAAGGTTTGGCAATAGTCCTATCTAACCTTTCTAACATAGCTTGCTCGAAGTCAGCAGACCAAGATCAAAATTTAAGCTTGGTTTTCTAAGCACCCGATTAAGTAAGTCTCAGGCTCGAGCTGCCTAGATTAAAAGCATGACAATTAAGTTTAAATCTAGGCATTTTTTAATTGACTCAGAATTAAATTAAATTTAATTATTCTAAATAATACGATGTTATTTTATATTTTTAATTTAAAATTTTATTTAAAAATTGGTTGCAATTGGAATCCTGGGCCGGGTTCAAATTGTTTGTTCTTATTATTTTGCTTCAATTCTGTTATGCGCTCAATATGGCATTATTTTGCAATAAAACTATGTCGTATTATGCGCATAACATACAAAATGATGTTGTATTAGACACGAAATAAGGATGAGACAGAGTTATTAGATCAAAAGACGGCTCACTACCATTCCTTAATTTACAGTTTAACTTTACAAAAATTACAGAATCAGATGGACAAGAAACCCTAAAACCCGATCCAATCCAAATATTCTAATTAAAAAATACAAATACAACACAAAATTTAGATCGACGGTGCGAAATTGGAATGACGATAAGCTTCAAGACACCAAAGAGGCCTCTGTCACTGTTTGCGTAAAAACAATGAATGAATAGAATCTATGCTTTTGCTCCAAGAAATAACACCTCTCTTCGACCCTCTCCTCTCTCCTTAGCGGCGGCTAGGGTTTGCACATACTTCTTCTCCTCCTCGTCCTCGTTATCTGCACCTTCTCCGTCGTACTCTCCGCCGAATTCCGTCGCCGCAGCCATGCCGGGGGTTGATCCGCAGGACGTGGAGTGGCCAGCGAACAGAGTGAGGGACACTTTCTTTAAGTTCTTTGAGGACAATAAGCACGTTAATTGGAAATCGAGTCCTGTTGTTCCTGTTAATGACCCGACTCTGCTCTTTGTAAATGCTGGTAATATGTCGCTTATTTTCTTTTTCACCGTGTTTTTCGGTGATTCAAATTTCTGTTTGGTTTGTGAGTAAATGAAATGATCGTGGAGTGCCGTGCTTTTAGGTATGAACCAGTTCAAGCCAATATTCTTGGGAACTGTTGACCCTAACACTCAGTTAAGCAAGCTTACTAGAGCTTGCAATACTCAAAAGTGCATTCGCGCTGGTGGAAAGCACAATGATCTTGATGATGTTGGTAAGGACACGTATCACCATACATTCTTCGAGATGTTGGGAAATTGGTCGTTTGGTGATTATTTCAAGAACGAGGCAATTGAATGGGCTTGGGAACTTCTGACTAAGGTGATTATTTTGTATAGCTAATTAACTTACTTCGGTTTTCTCTGAGGTATTTGTTACCTCTGGTACTTTAATCAAAGCTAATGCCTTCGGTTGTTGACGCCTAGGTGTATAAATTGCCATCTGATCGGTTCTATGCTACTTATTTTCATGGCGATGAGAAAGCTGGTCTTGCTCCTGATACTGAGGCAAGAGATATATGGCTCAAATTTTTGCCACCTAATCGGGTTCTGCCATTTGGTTGTAAGGTATGGTTCTTTGATGTTTTGATTTTACTTATATTTTCTTGTTATGATGATTCTTTTTATAGCTATCTTTTTTTATCATTATTAATGCTGAAGAAAGTAGCCACCAGAAGCTTCTTTTCATATGGTTGTAGGATACTGTTTTGGTAATTTATGCAAGAAGCCTACTTTTGTTTGACATCTTGGTTATTTTTGTGTTACATTTAAGATAATCACTATTGTTCTTGTATACTGTGCATAATAAAGTCGTAATTATTTACTTTCACTTTTTTGGGGTATATTCTTTCAATAGGACAATTTTTGGGAGATGGGAGACACTGGTCCTTGTGGACCTTGCACAGAAATTCATTTCGACAGAATTGGTAATCGTGAAGCTGCACCATTAGTTAATAACAATGATCCTACAGTTATTGAGATATGGAACCTTGTCTTTATTCAGGTAATATTCCCTGATAATGTCTATAATTTATAGCATCATTAGTCTTAAATTGTACCAATGCATCAGATTTGGTGTCAATTAATTGATAGAAAGACTTTGATTTAATTGAACCACTTCTTTTAGGCTAAGAATTTGTGGCATTAGCAGGATTTAGCTACCCTGAACTACTATAATTTACTATTTGTTTTTATATTATTATGCAGTTCAATAGGGAAAGTGATGGTAATTTGAAATCTCTGCCTGCAAAGCATGTTGATACTGGAATGGGCTTTGAAAGATTGACTTCTGTCCTTCAGAATAAAATGAGCAATTATGACACTGATGTATTCATGCCAATTTTTGATGCTATCCAGCAGGTAACGTAATGGGACCTTTTTTTTTTAAAATCTTTGTGCCATTTCTCTATTTTAATGTTTTATGTTGGTGATATGAAATAATGACTGAATTGAAGGTTATTGAATAAGTTATAATCATGTTCGAGAAAAATACCATGTAAGGTTCTTAATGGAATTACTTACTGTACCTTTTCTAGCATTGCTCATTTGACAATCATTACATATTCTGATTTGGAAAATTTGACTAATACCTTCACAATAGTTTCGGGTTTGTCTTTTCCCCTTTTTTATTTCACAGTAAATTCTTTTGTTTATCTTCCTGATAAAATGCTATGACAATTGTTACATAGTGTTTGAATGGTCTAAAAGCCTATCTGAATTTTTTCATTAAATTGGTTACATGATAACTCTAATTTCTGAAACTGTAGGTAACAGGGGCACGACCTTATACTGGAAAAGTTAGATCTGATGATGTAGATGGCGTTGACATGGCTTATAGGGTTGTTGCTGACCATATTAGGACCTTATCATTTGCAATTGCTGATGGTTCTTGTCCAGGTAGTTAAAGGTCTAATATTGGGTGTAATTCAGCCCTTATTTGTTCTTATGGTTTCAAATAAATAAGCAAGCTTATATCTGCTCATGTGCATGTGTATACTTTGCAAATATATGTGTTAAATGTACTTCTTTTGAGTAGGCAACGAGGGTCGTGAGTATGTTTTAAGGCGTATCCTTCGTCGAGCTGTTCGGTATGGAAGTGAGGTTCTAAAAGCTAAAGAAGGGTTTTTTAATGGGTAAGGAAGAGAATTCGTTTTTTGATGCTTATTAATGGAGGTCAAACTTGAGGTGATTTTTGCATTTACTTTTATGAAGTTGCCTTCATTTCTTTAAGGTTTGTACTTTATTCTCTCTGTGGAAGATTATTATCTTGTGACCATCAGTGCTTATATATTTAACTATAGGTTTTTGTTATTATTGCTTGACATTAATGCTTGCACGGGTGTAGGCTTGTTAGCGTTGTTGTAAGAGTGATGGGTGATATTTTCCCAGAGCTCAAACAAAATGAAAAACACATCAAGGAAACAATTGCAGCAGAGGAAGCAAGTTTTGGCAAGACTTTACTCAAGGTATGCCCAAATATTGAATATCCAATTTATCAGTTTATGGTCTAGCAAGAATCTTATTGTTCTTTTGTGGATAATGGTTTTTGTTGGTTCTACTGCTTGGTTGTATTAGCATGTTCTGTCAAAGATTAAGGTTGCAATTCTCACAAATGTTCATGTTAAAGACAATATTAGAGAATGTCAATTTAGGGCTTGATACAATCTCAAGATCCTCGTAGCCTTTATAATTAGTAAGAACCAATTATATAAGGGAAGTACCAATTACATAAGGAAAGCTAATTTTAGGAATAAATAGGAAATCATATAGATCTAACTTCCCTAACATAGGTCTAGTTTTCCTAATACTTTCCCTCAAGCTGGAGCATACATAAGCTTGGTATATAGATATTTCACTTGAGACCCTTCCAAAAGTTGGCCTTCTGACTTGACATATGGTGTCTCAATCAATTCTTCTTGAAGCTTTTCACGAGCAAAGTGATAATTCACCTCAATATGTTTGGTTCTCTTATGGAAGACTAGATTAAAAGTAATATGAAGACGTTGGTGATGACTGTGAATCTTTTAGTCGTACTTCATGATGAGTGCATTCAATGTAAAGTTTCAAATCAAGATGAGATAGATGTTTCGAAGGAGTAGGATTAGGGTCAGGAGCAAGTTCAGAAGTGGTAGAATTAGGATTTGGGTTAACATGATTGGGAGTTGTTTGGGAAGGGATGAAGGGAATTGGTAGACCCTCATCATTGTCAAAAGAGACATACTGAGCATTATGTTTCTTCGAAGAATGTAACACCAATAGGCATAAAAAATTGATTCAAAAGAAGGGCTGAAACATTTGTACCCTTTTTTGCAGATTAGAGTATTCGAGAGAAATGCACTTTATAGCTTTTAGGTCTAATTTATTTGTGCTAGGCTGAAGTTGATGAAGGAAACAACCACAATTGAATACTTGAGGATTAATAGAAAAAATGATATTGGTAGGGAAAGAAGGTAGAGAATGGAGTTTTACCTGTCAACATAAAAATTGACATTCGATAAGAAAACACGCAGTGAGTACAACATCTCCTCCAAAACTTTGGGGTTCATTCATGTGGATTAACATGGTACAAGCTATTTTGACAATGTGTTGGATTTTTCTCTCAACTACCCCATTTTGTTGAGGGGTGTGTGGGTGGTAAGATTGATGTTGAATAACCTATTGTTGCGAGTAGATGGAGAATGAATTGGAGAAATATTTTGTAGCATTATCGCTAGAAAGAATATTGATTCAGGTATTAAACTGATTTTGAATTTCAGCATAGAAAGAACAAAAGATAGAGAATAACTGTGAATGTTAACCAAGTTATTCGAGAGAAATCATTAATAATAATTATGAAATATTGAATCCAACTTGGATTTGACATGACATGGACCCCAAATATTTGTATGGACTAACGTAAAAGGTTTCTTCTTTTATTGATTCAAGGAAAAAAAATGAAATACGATGATTTTTTCGAAGTTGACATACTCAAAGTATATATGACGAGTTTGTTGACTAATGAACGCTGGTAACACTACTAACGATGCTTCAAAACATATGAAAGACTATACTAATGACAAGTTACCCAGGTTCTGGTTGGATTTGACATAAAACAAGACCAGAACCCCTTTCACAATGAAAAGGCGAGCTAACCAATTAAACTATTGTCGTCAGTGGTCATTAGAGGGCGTTGTGTGATGCACACATGGACAATTTTGCGGCGACACCTCCGATGCTGTGCTAATTGCCAACTCCTCCTAGTTGCTTTTGCATGTTTGATTTTTGGTTTTAATGGGTGGAGATAAGAGTTTTGGACATGTCATAAGGTTTTAGGGTTTTTTGGTAAGGGAGGTAAAGAGGTTTTGATGATCTGGGATTAAACTTGCTTTGATACGATGTTAACCATAATATTAGATAATGCCAATTGAGGCTTGATACAATCTCAAGGCCCTCTTGGCCTTTATATGATAGCAAGAACCAATTACATAATGGTAGTGCCAATTACACATGGAAAGTTGATGTTAGGAATAAATAGTAAATCATATAGATCAAACTTCTCCTAAATAAATTTGACTTTTCCTAATAGTTTGATTTTACAAATTTAGCTCCATTACCAAACAAGGTATACATATAGTTTATCATAAGGCAATGCTTGCATCACATTTTTTCTTTTTCTCATTTTCATTTTTCATTCATCCAGCATATATCTCATCATTGCTTAGCAATAAAATGAAACCTTTTATATTATCAGTGTCCTCTAAAATTTCCTTTATTGTATGTTTGGACTTATGATTTAAAGGGTGTGATTCATTCTATATTAGTTTCTTGAAACTTATGTTTATGTCTATTCTATTATTGGTACTATTAATGAATTCATTCTCAACATTTTTCAGGGGATTGAAAAATTTAACAAAGCTGCTCAGGAGGTCAAGGGGAAAGTGATGAGTGGGCAGGCAAGCTCATTTTTGAGAATACTTACTTTGGATACAAAGTTGTTTTCATTTGTGATGCACCAAAACTCTGATCTTAATATAAAAAATTAAGTTAAAAAAATTTGAAAAATATGGGGATTCTTATTGAAATTATGAATTTTATGATTTTGAAGAATTATTCTTCATTGTTTTGAAACTGGTAGTTTGATTTATGAAATCTTAAAATGAATTGTACTAGATTGTAGCCTTATATTGAAATGTAGTTGTTATTGAAAGAGTAATCAGCATTAGCTCTTGGTAATTAATAGTTAGTGGAGAAAAATAAATTAAATAGGAAAAGCAGTTTTTGAAGATAAGAGTAATTACGGAATACAAACTTTGGCTTGATCAGATTAAGGAAGTGAGAGGTAACAAAGCAAAGGTTTCTTTTCTTTGTTTCTCTTTTATCTAGATTAATGATGTCTAGAGAAGCAGGAGCAATTCACGAATATGAGTTTTGGATCTTTTTCTCACTATGTTGGGTTCTTGTAAAGCCAGGTCAATTTCAAAGACATTGAAATGTCCGTCCAATTCCCACTAAAGAGCTGTCCCTAATGTACCTTAAATAATTCCTTCCAAGTCAAGATGCCTTGGATAGAAGGAACTTCCATTGGTTTTACCTTTCCATATTTGACTGTCATTTTCTTGGTTGCAGGATGCATTTGTTTTGTGGGACACCTATGGATTCCCTTTAGATCTGACTCAGGTGCTAAAATTGCTATTTTTTTATACATTTTCTCTTGTGATTATGCATCCTAATTTTTTTTCTGTCAATAGTTGATGGCAGAAGAAAGAGATTTACAAGTTGATGTTGAGGGTTTCAATAATGCCATGGATGAGGCAAGGGAAAGATCAAGAAGCGCCCAAAATAAGGTATGATATCGATAACAGATTAAGGGGCAAAACTTTTGAAAACAAAAATACAGAGATAAGTAGCATTATCTACCTGACCTACTAAAATCCCAGAAGATCAAACATCACATTGATGTAGCTGCTATATGGTCTTTTCCTCCTCTTTTGCTCACAGCATTGTTTGGCAGCAAGCTGGTGGTGCTGTTGTCATGGATGCTGATGCAACATCTGCTTTGCATAAGAAGGGAGTTTCTACTACGGATGATTCCTACAAATATATTTGGTTCCAGGTTCGTTTGCCTTTTTCCCATATGTTCTCTATTTGTTTGCAGAACAGTTACTTCTTTTCTACTGCATTTGAGCCTGAGAAATTAAAATGTTGTCAAGTTGGATATATTTATACTCGGATTTGTGACTTTATGATAATCAAACATCTGAAGCATTTAGAAATTATTTTACCTTTCCTAATTTAAACATTCAAAGTATGTTAATGAACATGGTATCTGTTTTCTGATCTTAAAATTTTTGTTGAAATGAACTCCTGCAAGTAATAATCTTTCTCCTTTTTTTTCCCCCATTTTATATTTTCCTTCTTAAAGATAATATAGGCATGTAAACAATTTGGGATGACATATTCGACACAATGCATGACTATAAGACTTCGTATAGACGTGAGTCAGCATATAGAACCTTATTGGTACTCATTTATGGTTCATTGATATGCTTGGTAAATTCAAAGCCGATAACACCAAATTTTCATTCTAAATGAGTGTCACAAAAGCTCCACGAAATATGATCTTTTTTCATATATGTTCTTCTTTTAAGAATACACTGGCTGATACAAATGAGATCTTTTGCCCGCTTTCCTTTTTCTTGTGAGTTCTCTTTTCAGAACCATGAGAGTGCAATAAAGGCCATCTATACTGGTTCTGAGTTTGTGGGAAGTGCTGCTGGTGGCGATGAAGTTGGTGTGGTTCTGGAGTCTACCAATTTCTATGCTGAGCAGGGTGGTCAGGTAATGCCATCACAATCGGTAGTTCACCTTGATAATGCCTTTTGACATACTTGAGACATGCATGAGTGCATTCAGTTGTGCGCTGAGATAGAGACATTTTGACTTTTTTCATATTAGTTTATATCAAGACTATGCATTTAATAAGTTGTCCAGGTGCTGTCGCAGTGCCTGTTCTTTTCCTATATTGTTCCTTTGTAATGTCTCTAAGTTTTCTGATTGTAGATTTTTGATACTGGACTACTTGAGGGCTCCTTCGGATCATTTCAAGTGGGCAATGTCCAAACTTTTGGGGGATTTATTGTACACATTGGTATCCTAAATGGAAATACTGGTAGACTTTCTGTGGGTGATAAAGTGACCTGTAAGGTGAAAGCATAATCTCTCTTATCTTTGAGCTTGCATTATATCTTTTTTTTGTGGTAATAATTCTGTGCTCCTAATGACTAGTGCAGGTTGATTATGACCGGCGTAAATTTATTGCTCCTAATCATACCTGTACACACATGTTGAACTTTGCTCTCAGGGTATGTTATTGTGCAATTTTACAATGAAATGATAACCTTGTATATATATATTGTCTCAAAGCGTTGCATCTTAAGATGTTCTTCAAAACATAAATGTAGGAAGTGCTTGGTAATCATGTTGATCAAAAGGGATCAATTGTTCTTCCTGAAAAACTACGATTTGATTTTTCTCATGGTAAGTTTGATTTATCTACTCTGTTTTAGAATGTTTGTTTAACTTCGTCTATCTTTATGCATTGCTTCTAAAACATTGGTAAGTTGCGTATAGGCAAGCCAGTTGATCCTGAACTTCTGAGGAAAATCGAGTCCATTGTGAACGAACAGATCAAATCTGAATTAGATGTGTTTTCAAAAGAAGCAACACTTGCAGAAGCTATGCGGATAAATGGTTTAAGAGCTGTTTTTGGAGAAGTAAGTGTGGGAAAGAATTTTCCTGTATTCTCATATATTGAATAGGATTATACAACCATATATAGGACATTACAAGTAGGAATTTAAATCAGGAAAGTTATCTAAAGCTATCTTAATGTAATCCCTTAAGGGATTTCAAACATATCTATTTACAGCCTATCTATATCTATGTATAATCTATTTACAGCTGTTTAGTATCTCAATAGTAAGCTCTTGCCGGTCATCTATTTGTTCCAAGAATGCATTTATATGTGACTTGTGATGCTAGTGTCTGCTGTGAATGATACAGGTCTATCCAGACCCAGTTAGAGTTGTGTCAATTGGCCGGAAAGTTGAGGACCTTCTTGCTGATCCAGAAAAGGAAGAATGGACATCAATCTCATCTGAACTTTGTGGAGGTTAATTGTCATCTTTGCTTTACATCTTGGTTCTGCCTTCTCTTTTCTTCCTAATTTTGAATGAAGTATATGCTTTGTTTTTTATGAATATTAGGTACACATCTAACAAATACGCGGGAAGCAAAGGCATTTGCTCTTTTGTCTGAGGAAGGAATTGCAAAAGGGGTTCGTAGAATAACTGCTGTCACAAC
>JANVCQ010000170.1:139063-175150 GCA_025531925.1 Erythroxylum plowmanianum | reverse complement strand
AAATAATTTATTTTTAAGTTTTATTTAATTTATAATTATTATTAGTAATAAAATATTTATTATTATTTTAAAAACTTAAAAAAAATGGGAAAAGGAGAGAGACGGAGAGAGATTTTGAAAATTTTGCAAAAAAGTTTTCCAACTTTTTAAATTTTCGATACCTACTAATATTTCACCGATATTTTGAATACTGGCTAGTATAGCTAAAATAGGTTAGTACCAACCCATATTTTAATCTGGTACTAAAATTCAAAATATCATATCAGTTTTGAACTAATACAGTATGTACCAGTTGATACTGTCCGGTGTTCATAACACTGGATAAAATAGTCTTAATATTTTACTTGTTTTTTAAAACATAATTTTATAATTTTAAAAGATATATAATATCAATGCTACTAAAATAAGACTACCGATTATTCATCTTAATAATGCATTTTTTTAATCAACTGTTAATTTTAATAATGAATTTATTAAACATTTTAACAAATTTATGTAACTTTTAATACAATTAAAGTATATCTTTTAAAATAATAAGAACAATCTAGTAAAAATTTTGCTAATATATAAGATTTTGAAAGATTCAATAATATTTAGTCTTATTTTAATTAATGAATATACAGAATTTAATTGTTAATACACAGTATTATTCCTAATTAGCTAATATACAAAATTTTAAAAATTTTAATAATACACCTTTTATCTTAAAAT
Source organism: Erythroxylum plowmanianum (assembly GCA_025531925.1). Lineage (NCBI taxonomy): Eukaryota > Viridiplantae > Streptophyta > Magnoliopsida > Malpighiales > Erythroxylaceae > Erythroxylum > Erythroxylum plowmanianum. Next base: position 174,439 of record JANVCQ010000170.1, on the reverse strand, counting down.
TACAATAAATTTACAGAAAAGGAGTAATTAATTTAATGTGCTATGCATTCCTGGGAAATTTGACCAATGCAAGACTCTGTCTGAGCTGTAACTATCAACAATGAAATAAGAAAGAAAAAGGAAGGTTTGTTCTTTTTTTTCCTAATCATTCATTTTCACTTTTTTTATGCAACATAGTAAATATCATATGTCATATACTGTTGCTCGCTCTCTCTCTCTCTCTCTCAGCTCCTCGTTGATTCCTTCTCTTAACTCATCTCGTCGGAACTCTGGGCATCTCCCGGCCGGGACCGCAAGGCTCCTCGTTTCCGGTAAGTCTTCCTTGTAATGGAGATTTTTTGAGGTCATCGACGGGTGAGGTGGGGGTCATGTCTCGCCAGGCGACGTCCACGCATTTCCACAAATCCAAGACTCTTGACAATAAATACGTGAGGGACATTTTCTCTTTTAGAGTTTTACTTTGCTTTTCGGTTTTGAAATTGTCTCCTCGAGACTGAGTGAGGGTTTTCGAGGTTTGGGATTTGGATTTGAGGCCGTACATCTTGGTTTCCGAGAATGAGGAAAAAGAGAGTCTCAATTTCGATGGTTTTCTTGTCCTGGACATTGCTTGGGGCTGGCTTAAAAAAAAAAACATATTTAACTGCCTGTTTTCAGCTTACAAAATCTTTGTGTGTTTGTGTGTGTGTGTGTGTGTGTGTGTGTGTGTGTGTGTGTGTGTGTGTGTGTGTTTCACGTCTGTTACTGGCCCCAATGGCTTTATTGTTTAAGCGTTTTCCAACCCAATTTAGTGTTTTCTTGTTAGGTTTTCTTAATATACTTTATGATTTTCAATTTGCAAGTTTATAGACATGTTTTCTTCTTTTTTCCGTGTTCGTTAATATTTGCAACCCATTTGATGAACCCGGAGATCTAATGTTGTGCGTTGCTAACACTTCTGTGATTTCGGTTCCATGTGGCTTGAAGTCCTGCAATCTGAATGTTGGGTTCTATTTAAATTTCATTTTTGGCAACTTTTGATAGGTGCTCGGAGATGAGATTGGCAAAGGAGCTTATGGCCGAGTTTACAAAGGCTTGGATTTGGAAAATGGAGATTTTGTCGCCATTAAACAAGTTTCCTTGGAGAATATTGCGCAAGAGGACCTTAACATTATCATGGTTTGGTTCTGATATCTTCCTTGTTTCTCTTTACTTGCTAGCTGGGGATGGTCACTGAAGTTTCACACCTTATGTTTTCACTGCTACTATTCACGTTTCACCTTTCAATACTTACTCCACAAGCACTACAAGTTCTAAAAGAAGGCAGCGAGACTGTTTTTTACTCAAAATGACTGAGTTAATGAAGTTGTTAATCAAAAGAAATAAAGAAAAACAGCATCCACCAACTTTTGCAGCATGCTGGTCCCATTTGGTTGAAATGGAAAGTTGTAATTGCAGTTTGAGTTTGTAGTCATCAGTTTGGGTCATTTTGGCTTCCTCTGACTAAAATTAAGATTTCTAGGTTCTGCTTTATGGATTTTATGTTTTAATTATTTTTAGATTTGTAAGAATTCCGTCTCTAAATACTGTTCATGCAAATCATGTTGTTTTATTCTTGAAATGGATCTGCCACTTAAGCCAGTAATATCATCTTTAGTCTGATCTTTTCACTTCTTTTTCACAATCATAAGAATTGATGCTAGAACTTGGTGCAACCAGATATAAAGTTTTAAAGTGGTGATCCTTATTCAGTTCAGATGAAATGTGAAAAAGGGTGAAAACGCTATTGATCCTGGACCTTCTCATTGCAGATCTGGGCTAAATCCTTAAAAAAACTCACAAAATTGGTAATAGGCTGCTGGAATATCAAGTTTTAGGTTTGGATTTCAGCTTGAAATGCTAAAATTTCAGATTTGGTATAGCTGGGTTTTTTTGGGTTTGATTGCTGGAAATTTAAACTTAGGATTTCAAGATTGTGGTTGACTAATTTTTCCTCTTTTATTTTTTCTATAGGCCTTAAGCTCTTTTGCATCAATTTCTCTTCTCTATCTTCACTCTTCCTCGCTTCTCTACCTTGCCTCTTTAGTATCTTCCCTTGTTCCTTATTTCTTTATCTTTCCTTCTTTCTCTTCTCGTCTTCTCTCCTTTTATTCTTTCTTTCTCTCCTCTTATTCTATTTTATCACCTTCTCTTCCCTGAAGTATCCTGCATTAGGTCTTTTATTATGTTTGACAGTCTTGTCAATGTCAAGTTGGCTAACATTTGATTGTTTCCTTTTGTATTCTTGGTTGGCGGCACTGATGTTTCAGCAAGAGATTGATTTATTAAAGGTAGAATTCTTTTACTTTTATAATTCCTTCAAATTTGTTTTCTCTAACTGCAATGTATATTGTGTGATAGTCTTGGTGCCTGCTCATTTAACTTTATTTGAGCCTCCATGGGGCTCATTGAGTGTAATTTAAAAGATGGTTATTCTTGATGTTTCACTTATACCATTTCGAATGTATTATTGTCAGAATTTGAACCATAAAAACATCGTGAAATATCTTGGATCATTGAAGACGAGGACTCATCTTTTCATCATTCTTGAGTAAGTAGGATCATACTACTTTGACATAGATTAATAAACCATATATCACAAAGCTTAAGCGTGTTGCTTGTAATTTCCATTTCTTGTTGAGATAGGTATGTGGAGAATGGCTCCCTGGCAAACATCATTAAGCCGAATAAGTTTGGTCCTTTTCCAGAGTCTTTGGTGGCTGTTTATATTGCTCAGGTTTTATTCATGTCTTTGCAGCTAATTCCTGCTTTGAGGATCAATTACTTCATATGATACATTTTCATTGATTATCTTTGATGATAGGTTTTGGAAGGCTTGGTTTATCTTCATGAACAGGGTGTTATCCACCGTGATATCAAGGGTGCAAATATCTTGACAACCAAAGAGGTAATTTGCTTGCTAAGTTTTTTTTGATGATGTTCCAATTTATTTGGGTGCTTAAGGGTGTATAATGGTGGGATGCCTCCCACTACCTGGATCTTGGTGCATACTTTATGCATTAATGCTTCATTATATAATGCAAAGAATGATCAGTTATCGTATATATTTCTTGGTTTGAATTACTATGGTAGTGAATTTACATGTAGAAGAGTATGTACTTCATAATAGTGTGCTGCATAAACATAAGCGTTATAGATCAGCTTAATGCGTAAATTTTAGATTCCTAATTGTGATTTAGCAATTTACTTATTTTGGTTTATTTGATTTAATATGTGTGTCCTGTTGCGTGAGTTTTCTGCATCACATGATCCTAAAGAGTTAGTTTGCAGCTTTTCCTCTGGTTCCATGGCGATGCTGCTTGCATTGCATGACTTGAACATGTTATGTTGTGATCGTAGATCACAACAAAATGACCTTGTCATTCACCAGGGTTGTAGTCTCAAGTTCCCTATTGAATCCTAGGAGTTCTGATTGGATTGAAAATCTAGGGTTGTAACAACATTTTGTGATCTATATTTTCAGGGTCTTGTTAAACTTGCTGATTTTGGGGTTGCAACGAAACTAAATGAGGCTGATGTTAATACACATTCGGTTGTTGGAACACCATACTGGATGGCCCCTGAGGTAGTAAGTTTGTATCTATCTTTACTGTTATCAGATCACCCTGTTCTGTTCTTGTTGTTGGTGTCTTTCTTAAAATTTCTTTTTCTCATCTAATCTTTGAAATTCTCAGAATTGTCTTTAATGAAATTATTTTCTTGAGGTGAATCTTTACTAAAATATGTTATTCTGCTACATGTTTGAAGTTAATAGTTTACTATCTGAGAAAATCTCAGTGTAGTCATCTATCTGAATGATGTTAATTTCCTCAATCCAAGTTTAATTCCTAGGTGGGGTAGTAATAATGATTGATTTGGGCTTGCATGAGTGATCAAATTTTAGAAAAGAAAACTTAAATCCATACATGTTTGATGTATTTCAGGTTATTGAAATGTCGGGGGTTTGTGCTGCTTCTGATATCTGGAGTGTTGGCTGCACTGTGATTGAACTTCTCACATGTGTGCCTCCCTATTATGATCTGCAACCCATGCCAGCCTTATTCCGAATTGTTCAGGTTTCTTAAGTATTCTTTTCCTTTAGCAGGTGCATCTCATGCCATGAGTAGTGATTATCATATACAATTTAGCTTCTCCTTCAAACATTTTGCTTTCACACTGCTTGTTCACTAATGATTTCACGAGTTAATTGAATTTCTACGGATTTTTATCCTTTGATAATCAAGGAGCCGTATTATATATGACAGGGAGCCTTCTTCTGTTAAGTTTTATTGTGTTTGGTTCTACTTGGTTATAGACTCAATTAAGGAAGTTACTATTAGGCACAAACAAACATGCACGAATTAAAATGTTGAATGTATATTGCAAGTTACATAAAATTTATGTGCTTGCATAGCTTTGTACTAATTACTTTCATGAAAATAATAATTGCATTGATTGTTCCCCTGATGCATGTGTTTAGAAATTTGATATAACCAGAAACATGTTTGGAAATTATTAATGTTCTATGGCGAAAGATAATGCCGCAGAATATTAAATAATACTTCAAGCTTTGGTATATGAAACTCTATATGTTGTGCATACTAAGTTGATTATTTGTTTGATGAGAATTGGATCATCGAAAGTCATAGAGGCTTGCAAAAATATTTTCCTTCATGAATATTTTGTTATTTGATTGCTTATGCTCTCATTAGTAAATGTAGGGTGATAGGAAACAAAAAAACCTCACAAGCTTTCTGGTAAACATTCTCACCTCAGAATGTCCCAAACTCTCAGCTGAATCCCTTTTTCTTCCTAAGAATCAAAAACTGTCCTTGCCCCTATCATTCTTTCCCCCCGTATATATTCTTTTCTCCCTCCTATTCCTCTTTCCTCTAACCAACCTAATCATTATGCTGTATAACTAACTTCTCAGCCTCATTATTTTTCCAGGTGTCCCTTCCCCCTTCTAGAATAGGCTTTCCGTATTTTTGGGCCACGGGAAAGTTCGTCCAAACATTGACCCTTGCTCTGATTTATGCTACCATGATTTCTATCATAGGCGGCAACACAGATTCATCTGCAATATGCACTTCAATGATTTACGCTATTAGATTGTAATCATTCTTATTTTTTCAGGATGATCATCCTCCATTACCTGATACCCTATCTCCTGACATTACTGACTTCCTCCACCATTGCTTCAAGAAGGTAATTTATTTTTCATGTTGTTATAGTCTTCAATACCGGAATTGTAGAGTATGGCATAGTGAAGATCTTTGCAGAGTATTGCTTTCTGCATTTATTTGCTGAAAGTACTGCTTTCTTTAATGGATTTTTCAGATTTCATATGATCAAACTTTTTGTTTCATCAAAATTTTGACGTTTTTGTGCGACTGGCATGGATTTGGTGTCCTTTTAGGTAATTCTATATTTCTTAATCTGACCTCTGATTCCACACTTCAGGATGCTAGACAAAGGCCTGATGCAAAAGCATTGCTTTCTCACCCTTGGATACAAAATTCTAGGCGTGCCTTGAACTCACTTCGTCACAGTGGATCAACAAGGTAGTGTTTTTCTGTATATCCTCTCTTTCTTTCTCTCTCTCTATCTTCTAATTATTGTTGCATAAAGTATTTTTAGTCCTGTGCTTATGTGACAATGCTGTTCAGTTCTGTCGTAGTTCATACAGTATCAATTCAAAACAGAGAGTGTTGTCTTCTAACACAGAATGATAAAACCAATTACTATATAGGAATATCATATGGTTTGTCCACTGCACCTAATTTGTAAATCAAACATAACTAGATGAAGCTGGTGCTTATTTTTGAAACTAGAAGAAACTAATTAATGAAGTTGGGATTAGTTTGGTTTTAAAATTAATTTCATGGTTTCCTAGTTCTTAAAGCTCCAAAAAACTGTGTGACTTTATTGGAGCCTTGTCTCTTGTATATAATGTTAGACAAGGCCAAGGAAATTACTAGAATCAGAACTACTGAACTTCTTTTATGGTTGCCTTTGTTGTTCATCTCTGCCATATATTCTCCTGTTATCGATGTAAGAATCACCTTGTAAATAAGTCTATGTGAAATTAAAGACTCTGGATAAAAACTCAAAAGTTGCAATGTTTTGGAAGCTGCAACAACATATTGGTGAATGCGTCATCAGTTAATTAGCCTGCTATTTAAATGGTTGTACTATGATTGGATAAAAATGCTACTGTGTGGAACTTGGGAAAGTGAGAGCCGATGAGATTGGCTAGTATCAGAGTCCTTGCATGTTCTGATGATGTCAAAAGAGTGGCCCTGGTACTACCTAAACAAATTTCCTTTTTCTGATTTTTGTAGAAGTGTACAGGAAGATGCTTCAGTTGATACAGAAATTTTAATTGGAGAAAATCAGAGCGCTGGTGTAAGTGCTTCTGGGGAAAAAACTGAAGCAGCAGCTGCTGATAATGTTAACGTAAGAAACCCATGGCCCATTCTTCTTGAGGCAACAAAATAAATCCTGAAAATGCATGGGTTTTGTTTCAGATTTCTATATCATACAATTTTTCTTCTTCTTAAATGTTGTTTCCATTGATCTTGTTGAGCATTTTAATGGTGTTCACTATTCACCAATAACTTCGATTGTCCTGAGGGTTTAAAAAGATGATGCGAGTTATCTGCTAAATGTTGCGTTATGTTCATTGTTGAGTTGAGAATATGATGTTGCCTATCAAATGATTCTCCACTCTTAATGCAGTAAAGCTAATCTTTTTTGGGGATATCTTCGAATTTTTCTCTAAGGTTTTCACTCTTTGTTTCCAGGAATCAAGAAAAGAGATCCTAGTAGAGGGTGCTGATGTCAAGAAGTCTGATAAGGCTCATTCTTCTGATTCTGCTCTAGTTGAGGAAACTACACAATTAGAAGATGATCTTCAACCAGATCAAGTTCCCACGTTGGCCATTCTTGAAAAGTCAATTCTGCAAACTGGCTCAAGACGACTATCTGCCTCCAAAATCATGGCTGCTTGTGCTCCACTTCATGATTCTACACGTAATCATGATCAGAATGAGGTTTTAATGAATGGTCAAGATGAATCTCCTAAATCAAGAAGCAAAAGCATGGATAGGAATCTTGGAGCAAAAGGCAGTTCTGTATATCCTGAAAGTGAATCATTTGGTTTTGCTGCAAAAAGTCAAGATAATGGACAAAAGGTAAATTTGGTCCAGTTAATATTCACAAAACCCATTTTTATTATCTTTTAACTGATCATTTTTTTTCTCTAAAGAGGAAATATAAAAAGTTATTTCGATACATTCAACTGTCAAACAAGTGCACGTTAGGAAATTTTCTGTTTTTGTAGCAAAGTATTATAGAAACTATTGCTAATTGCTGCCATGTGCATATTAGGCTTTATGACTTATGGAAGCTACAATTGAAATTAGGAGTTCTGTTTGCTAGTTTAATACAGTTGCTTGAATAGAAACTAACATAATGCTCTTACCATAGTTTTTGGCTGCTTTCGCCCTTCCTATTGTTTGCATGAAATTTGGAATCATAGTAATGTTTCAGCTCTGAGTTTTTTAGTTGGTAATTGCCTTTTAATGTCTGCAAAGATTAAGTTACAATTTATTTTATTTGATTTTTGTCAGAGATATTGAAAGATTTTAGATTGTAATAATACTTTAAAGTAATTGTATATATTCAAAGTAGTTATCTAGCAGTTCCTGAACAATAAGAAAAACCCTCTTCAGTCCCTGTCCTTGCCATTGTTGTACTCTTTCCATGGTCATATCAAAATTTTAAAATCATATGGTTCTTAATCCGGCACTTTGAAGGTGTTGAAGACATCAGTAGCCTTGGTAGAGAATGAGCTTAGTAGGTTCAGCGACCCTCCTGGAGATGCTTCCCTGGATGATTTATTTCGTCCCCTAGACAATAACCCAGAGAACCGAGCTGCTGAAGCTTCAACATCGACATCATCACAAGTGAACCAGAGGAATGCATCTGAGAATGATGCTGGAAAAAATGACCTGGCTACAAGATTGAGAGCTACTATTGCTCAAAAGCAAATGGAGACTGACATGGGGCAGACAAATGGCGGTGGTGACCTGCTGCGCCTAATGATTGGTGTTTTAAAGGATGATGTGATTGATCTTAATGGCTTGGTATGTTAAGTGTACATTATATAAATAAATAGTTTGTTTCATGGATTAAAGTTGAGGCCTTGTCATTTGCTAATCTTGATGTTGCAGAATTAGACCATAGTTATGGTGTTGCTACCGCCTTTAATTTACTCAGAAATATGTAGGAAGTGGATTTTGAAAAATTTTGAAAACAGTCAAAGATATGTAGGGAAGCTCTGCAAAATAACAGGCTGTATACAAAATATAGTGGATAGTGCCATTACTTGAAGCCATATCTTTTCCCCTCTTCTTTCTATTAATTTTTCTCTGCTGATGATGCCTCCTCTGCTTACCTTTTCTTTTCTCAGGTTTTTGATGAAAAATTGCCTGCTGAGAATCTTTTTCCTTTACAGGTATTCGTTATCCTTTTGTTACACTAGTATCATGCTGCATCTTTGGTTCTTTCTCATTGTTATTCAACTGTTCAATGCTCTCCTTTACAAATTCCTGATCAGCATATTCCAAGTATCAAGAAAGTTGATACTGTGAAGTTTCGATGCTGTTTTTATGCTCAATGATTTCTCTCTGTAGGCTGTTGAGTTTAGCAGATTGGTTGGGTCGTTAAGACCCGATGAATCAGAAGATGTGATTTCTTCTGCATGTCAGAAACTCGTTGCTATCTTTAACCAGCGCCCTGAGCAGAAAATTGTTTTCATCACACAACATGGTTTGCTTCCTGTAATGGAATTACTTGATGTTCCAAAAAATCGGGTATATCTACCAAGTACAAAGCTCTGGAAAAGTTTATACTTCACTAGTTATTATCAACTTCTATTGGACTGTCATAACTGCTAATAATAAGGATGTTCAATGATTTCCAACGTTGCAGGTGATAGGTTCTGTTCTTCAACTTATAAATCAGATTGTAAAAGATAATACCGACTTCCAGGAAAATGCTTGCCTTATTGGTTTGGTAAGTTACAGATGCATTTAGGTTGTATATTTTAGAGAATTTTGTGTTACGTTTATTTCTGGGAATGGTCTGATAAAGTTATGTAGTTAGTGTAGGATCAATTAAGAGTTGTGTCCGTTTTTTGGAGATGTTTTCTCTTATGAGTCACACCAGTGTATTTACTTTGTTTTCCTGTCCAAGTCTTCTTGTTCCAATTTTGTAAGGAGGTGTATTCCAGTTCTGAGGCTGACATTTCATTTTCACTCCCCGATTTTGTATGTTTGAGTGTTGTTTACAATTCTCCGAGTTAATATATTTGCTTGCTAGTTGTAGGCCTGGTAGAAGATGGAAATTAGAGTAACATATTTTGGACATTCTGAACATATTCAACTCTAGATTACCTACTTTGGATTTTTAGTTGGTGATAGATTACAACTCACTATCAATTGACACGAGCTAGGCATAGGTGTATGAATGTCTTTTGAAAAGCATTAGAATTCCATAATTCAAGCTGTCTGTCTAACTGCTGTAATTGAGCAGTGAGAGGATCTTATAATAGAGTTCTCACCTTTGTTCTCTCTCTCCCCCTAGTATACTGATGGCTTGAATTGTCTGACAGATCCCAGTGATTATGAGCTTTGCTGGTCCTGATCGTCCTCCAGAAATCCGCATGGAGGCAGCTTATTTCTTGCAACAGCTTTGTCAGTCAAGGTGGGGAGTTATCCTTTTTCTCTTGTTGGTGCTGCTTCTTTGAATTTCATCTCCTTGTGGAAACGTAAGAGTTTAACTGAAAATCTTGGCTCTTTGTAACAGCTCTGTGACACTACAAATGTTTATTGCTTGCCGTGGAATACCTATTTTGGTGGGTTTTCTAGAGCCTGATTATGCCAAATACAGGTTTGTTGTTCTTTGTATCTAGTAGAAAGCATTTATTTTTGCTTGAGCAATGTATGGTGGATTTGCAATAGAAGCGCATCCATTGTAATATCTGATGTGTGTCCCTTGTGCTTTCTTGCTTTTTCCATCTAACTGCTGATTTATTCTCTGCATTCAGGGAAATGGTTCATCTGGCTATTGATGGGATGTGGCAGGTCTTTAAACTTCATACATCAACTCCTAGGAATGATTTCTGTCGCATAGCTGCTAAGAATGGAATACTACTTCGGCTTATTAACACCCTCCACAGCTTGAATGAGGCTACTCAGCTAGCTCAGCGACCACGTTCTGGTCCACTGGATGTCTGTCATCCTATCTTTAATCGGAATGAACAACATCTTTCTTCCCCTGATCTTGATATCCTTAAGGTGAGGCATGGAGTGATTGATCACTCCTTGCCAATTGGAGCACCAGAACCTTCCCGTGCTTCAACTTCTCATTCTCAAAGGGTTGACACCATTCAATCGGATGGTAGATACATAAATGATGATAGACTTCAATCGGGAAATGCCCCATTGGAAACTTTGGTCACTTCTAAGGTTGCTGACTCAGCAGCTTTGGAGAAATCTATGCATATAGTTTCCAAGGAGCCTTCGGTAATTGCTTCTAAAGAGCAAGAAAGCTTAGAGAGATGGAAGGTTGATCCAACTCGAGCAGATGTTGACCTTAAACAACAAAGATTAACTACTTTATCCACTAGAACATCGGAGAGGCCACAAAAGTTAGTAGAAAGTGCATCCAACGGGCTTCCAACCATGCTGCCTAGTCAGCCAGAGCAAGTGAGACCGCTTCTCAGCTTATTGGAGAAGGAACCCCCATCAAAGCATTTCTCTGGTCAATTGGAGTATGCACGCCACCTCTCAGGGTTGGAGAAACATGAGAGTATACTCCCGCCGTTGCATGCATCTGAGAGGAAGACAAATGGTGAATTAGATTTTTTGATGGCTGAATTTGCAGGTATTATTTTTGGTTAGTTTTTCAGGTAGTTTTTCATAGTTACGATTTTAGATTATTAAAACTTGTCAAAGTTAGAGCTTATAATTGAATCAGTTCATGGATGTGTTAAACATTGTGTGAATATTATTATTATTTAAATACCAGCATATTACTGTATCTTCAATCAGCTGTTGGAAAGATTGATCATGTTAAATACCAGTCAATAGGTTTTTTAGTCAAGCTTCAAGATTTTGATAAATTCACCCTTTATGCTGTCAACGTGTCTTCCTTCCAGATGGTTAGATTTTATTTGTTTGTCAATTTCTGTCATGTCTCATGTTTGCTTTCCCAGTGGAGAATTTGACTTTGTCATACATGTGAAAGAATTACTTATGGTGTTGTTTTCCAATTGGGAACAATTTTCTGCTCTGGTTGAGTCTGATTGATTTCTCAATGACAGAGTTGTCCGGGCGCGGAAAAGAAAATGGAAATCTAGAATCTGCTCCTAGAATCTCACATAAAACTCTAACCAAGAAAGTTGGAACATTCACATCTAATGATGGAGCTGCTTCTAAATCTGGTATTGCATCACAAACAGCATCTGGTATACTGTCTGGTTCTGGTGTTTTAAATGCTAGACCAGGGAGTGCGACATCATCTGGGCTACTCTCCCACATGGTATCCACCATGAATGCAGATGTTGCCAGGGAATACTTAGAAAAGGTCGCAGACCTCTTGCATGAATTTTCAAAAGCTGATGCTACTGTGAAATCCTATATGTGCAGTCAAAGCCTTCTTAGTCGTCTTTTTCAGATGTTCAACAGAGTTGAGCCTCCTATTCTTTTAAAGGTGTGTAACAGACAAATTGCTATCATTCTTGCTTAAGATTGTCTTGTAAATTTCTTGATGCTACTTATGTAAACAAATTTTACATGTTCCAGATACTGGAGTGTATCAATCATCTGTCAACCGATCCAAACTGTTTAGAGAATCTTCAGCGAGCTGATGCAATTAAGTACTTGATCCCAAACCTGGAACTCAAAGATGGACATCTTGTTGGACAAATTCATCAGGAGGTAGGACTGCATTGCAGCAAAACCTTCAACTTTGTGATTCTACTGTGGTGCGCATGTGCATTGTAATTGAACTGTCTTAAACTTTGTGAATGGGGTGCAACGCACATGCAGATGCATGTTTATTATTATCCTTTGAATTGAATTGGATCTCTTTAATCTCATCTAAACAGTGTCAGGACTCTGACTTTGATTGCAGCCTTAAGTACATTTTTATATGAGAGTTAATTAACACCAGCATACTAGTTTACAGTTTTTCATTAGTGAGCTGCTCATTTGGTGGAGGGTAAAATTTTTTAAATTTTTTCTTCGACCTTTGGAAAAATAGTGGTACTTTCTTTCAGATGTCATAGTCATGATTTTGATATGGGAGTGAAGTAATAACAACATACTAGTTTACAGTCTTTAACTAGTAACTGGTGATTTGGTGGAACGTAACTTTTCTGTGTAGGTTTTTTTGCTAACTAATATTAGAATCGAAAGATAATTGCATGTAGTTAAATTAAGCTCTAGAAAGTGCTGAACATTTACAAAATACTGGTGCAAGAGGCTAACATCATCTGTTATAGAAGCCATGAGGACATGATCAGAGAACATATACAATGCAGTGTGTCTAAATTATGTTAGTCCTGATCAAATACTTCCAATGATAAATATTAAAGATTCGAGTTGGAGATCAGAAAGGAATCGAGTTTGAAGCTTATCCCTTGCTTTGACCTTTGGAAACTACTGATGCTTTCTTTTCTAGTCCTGCTATATCTAATCTTCACCACAATTTGCTTATTTATTTATTGCTATGATAAATGGGAGAAACAACTTACAGAGCCTGTTTATGGAGTACAAAAGAGCAGTTAGAAGTTTCCTAGTCAACCTTTTTCCCAACGAATATTACGCAAGAATTACCATCTTGCAAGGCTTTTATTGGTATGATAAGCGGGACAAATTACTTACCAAACCTGTTTAAGGAACTTGTGGTACAAAGAAGCATTTAGAGGTTTCTAAATCATGAACCTTTTCTTTAAAATACTATAGCTGAAAAATACCATACTGTAAGGTCCTTCCTGCATCTGGTTTATATCACCGGTAGTTTTCTTCATCAATCTCCCCTTTACAAAATTTAAAAATCTAATTTCATATATTTGACTCATTTTTAAACTTTGGCTGTAACAATTAGCTTAAGCTGCTCTTAACCTTTCTTTGTCAATTCTTTTTCTTGAAGGTCCTCAATGCCCTTTTCAATCTGTGCAAGATAAATAAGAGGAGACAGGAACAAGCTGCTGAAAATGGAATCATTCCACATTTAATGAATTTCATTATGTCAGATTCCCCTTTAAGACAGTATGCATTACCTCTGCTCTGTGACATGGCTCATGCATCACGTAATTCAAGGGAGCAATTGAGAGCCCATGGAGGTTTGGATGTGTACTTGAGCCTACTTGACGATCCACTTTGGTCAGTTACAGCTTTGGATTCAATAGCTGTTTGCTTGGCTCATGACAATGATAGCCGCAAAGTGGAACAAGCATTGTTGAAGAAGGAGGCTGTTCAGAAATTAGTGAAGTTTTTCCAGTGCTGCCCAGAACAGCAATTTGTGCACATATTGGAGCCATTCTTGAAAATTATCACGTATGCATTCTGTATCTTAAAGATCAAGTATTTAGTTATTAGGGAAGTTACTGTTATATAATGGAGGAAATCATTCTACATCTACGTATGTGCTTCATTCAGTAAATTGTAGTAATTTCAGCTTCGCATTGGGTCTGTTATTTGCGTATTACTTATGTAGGTCTCTATTGTTCTCAGGCTTTTGCATTTTGCATTCTATGTATGTGGTTCAGATTATTTGTTCATATTCCTGTATATAACGAATTAATCATCCTTTTGAATTATGAATCTGGGATGCACTGAATACACGTGCCATGGGATCTAAAGCCCAATCTTTTTTATGTGGTCATGCATTTTTGGTTTTTAGTTGTGCATAGAAATATTGGCTTGTGGCTTACCTACTTGTTACCTTTTTGTTATTTGTTCATATTCCTGTACATAACGAATTAATCATCCTTTTGAATTATGAATCTGGGATGCACTGAATACACGTGCCATGGGATCTAATGCCCAATCTTTTTTATATGGGTCATGCATTTTTGGTTTTTAGTTGTGCATAGAAATATTGGCTTGTGGCTTACGTACTTGTTACCTTTTTTTTTTTTGCAGGAAATCATCTCGAATAAATACAACATTAGCTGTCAACGGGTTAACACCTTTGCTCATTGCCAGGCTGGACCACCAGGATGCAATAGCTCGTCTTAATTTGCTCAAATTAATAAAGGTAATATTAGATTTTTTAATATATGTAGAGTGTAGGGTCTATTAACAAGAATTGAGCTTGAGTCAACTATTGCCAAAATAACTAGAACTAGTCATTTGGTTAGTTGGCCCTTACCACTTACAAATTCTTTAACATTTTCATGTTTAGTTAATATGGGATAGTAAAATTTTGAATTTTACTATGCTGTCCTTTAAAATATGTTCAAATGTTTGAAAATTCTCAAGTTAAAAAATTTGTAATAAAATGGTTAACTTTGAGCAGTTACAGCAATTAATGAATTTGAAAAAGACTGTAAGAGTATGAAGGTTATGTAAGGGGTTGGTGATTGAAAGTGGAATCATTTAGAAAATGTCAATTGAACAATTAATCATAGAATTAAGATCAAATTGTTTGAGGCTTACTGTTTGGGGGTCAGATCAGAGACTAGATCTTAAGATTTTCATTCCAATTATTGCGACTTCACACATGAAGTTTATTTTTTTTCTCTTTTCAGATTCTTGTAAACTCAAGGGACTTTAGAAATTATTCTTTGTCGGAAATTTATTGCAAATATAATTTTAAAAAGCTTTGCCCTTCAGAAAGCATATTGGGAGAATCTTACCTTGAAATTTTAATGATTCTCGCTTGTCAGTAACATCTGAAAAATATATTTTCAGTGGATACATGTTTTTTGCCCCTGGAAAATCTGCTTTCTTATGAATGGATGAGATCTCTTTAGAGTTTTCTTTACCTTTTCTTGGTGCATGTTCATGTTTTTTTTTTCCTGGAAAATCTGCTTTCTTATGAATGGATGAGATCTCTTTAGAGTTTTCTTTACCTTTTCTTGGCGCATGTTCCTCAGAGGTAGCAGCTAATGGTTTTTCTTTACCTGAACATTCTTCATTTTTCTTTCCAATCATTTGTATATTATTTCTTAGGGCATGGTATATGAGGACATCTTCTAGTCAATCATATGGAGAAGTTCTAAAGATAAAGTTTTTATTATTTGGCATTGCCCTCACCTGATACATGCTTTTACTATTCGTTACCAGCTGTTGAAAACACTGTTTATGTGATCTGTTTTGATGAATTGTAAACTGCATCAGAAGCCCTGTTTCTCCTTCCTCTAATGTTTGATGGTTTATCGATGTGTTAGGCTGTGTATGAGCATCATCCTCGGCCAAAGCAATTGATCGTGGAGAATGATTTACCCCAAAAATTACAGAACTTAATTGAGGAACGCAGGGATGGACAAAGCTCAGGAGGGCAAGTCCTTGTTAAACAAATGGCTACTTCACTGCTTAAAGCCCTTCATATCAACACTGTCTTGTAAATATGCATTTCGCAAATTTGTTCTGCAACATGTAAATACGGTTCGTTAGGCAGGAGTGCTTTTTTCCTGTTTTTCTTGTTTTCTTTTGGTTTCATTTTCGCAGTTAGTTTCTTGGTTCTTTCATCTAATCTCCGTTTCAAGGTTGGGATGGAGCAAGTTGCTCTGTTTCACATAGGTGTCTAGAGACTTACAGGGGTGGCTTTCTTCGTGTTTTTGGCTTCAGTGAGCCGCCACATTGTCGGCTACGTTTATTCCTGTATTGTCCAAAACAATGTAATATTTTCAACTACGAAGAATATCAAGTGTTGGCCTTGTGCTGGGAATGAACAAGCCGGGTGATACTGACTTTATTGTTAAATTCGTGCTATTGAAATGGTAGTAGTGTTTATTATCCTTCAGATGCTAACAATTCTTTGCCAATTTCTATTTTGCGATCATTTCACATGGTGCAAATGCAACTCAACTTGGAAGCAAAGATATCAGGCAGTCTTGAATGTATTTATTGCTAAATTCTTGCAATTGCAATAGTGGATGTACCATCTGAGCCTGTTGTAAGCTTAGCTCCACTTACCTTGAGATACACCTTCAATCACTTCCCGAGTTTACTGATCCGTCTGAGCTCCTGCACCACCTCTTTCATGGTAGGCCTTTCTTGTGGATTTTCCGCGACACATATCCCTGCCAGATGTGCACAGGCCATACGCTGCTCTGACTCTCCATCTTTAACCATCTTTGATTTCAGATAAAGCGTCAGTGCCTCTTTCCGGGGAACATGATGCATATAATCGTTACTCTCCTCTGGTGTCATACCACCTGTAGCATTGGCAATGGCTATTAAGCTGCAGCTCCCTTGTCCACTTTCTAGAGAAGAAGCTCCCTTGTATATGTCATAAACCCTCTGCCCTGTGAGAAGCTCAAGCAGTACTGCACCAAAGCCGAACACATCGCTTTTCTCAGTGAACTGGCCTGTCCTCACGGACTCTGGAGCTATGTATCCATTAGTCCCGTCCACTTCTGCGTCTACATGTGTTTCACCTGGTGGGATCACTAGCGATAGCCCGAAATCAAACAGCTTAGCTCTCAAGTTAACATCCAGTAAAATGTTATCAGACTTTACATGTCGATGAATGATGGGTTGCGAATTGGCCATG
This sequence comes from Erythroxylum plowmanianum, assembly GCA_025531925.1. Classification (NCBI taxonomy): domain Eukaryota; kingdom Viridiplantae; phylum Streptophyta; class Magnoliopsida; order Malpighiales; family Erythroxylaceae; genus Erythroxylum; species Erythroxylum plowmanianum. The sequence continues at coordinate 157,627 of JANVCQ010000170.1, read as the reverse complement.
TGCAGATAAGCAATTGCTTCGCCAACTTCAATGGCAATTCTTAGCCTTCTTTGCCATGGAAGTGACACATTGGGACTTACATCTATAGTTCCATCCACTCCATCTTCCTCCATTTTATACAAGTACTCGGAAAGAAAGCCAGTGGATGCATATTCAAAGACCAAGATTGGAACTTTGGTCTCCAAGCAACACCCCAAGATGTTTAAGACATTGGAATGGCCTGTGATTTGAGAAGCTATGGCAATTTCTCGTATGCAGCAACTGATATAGCAATCGACTTCATCTTCATTTTCTACCATTTTTTTAATGAAAATAGGGCGGTCATCATGCGTGCCCTTGAACAAGTTATAGTTAATATCCCTAAAACAGACACCATTTTCATGATAGGCGTTGGTTGCCTTATGCAGCTCTTCCTTGGAGAACATTCTAAGAGGACTATGTTTACCATTAGATGAGACGGTAATCAACTCTTCCAGCAACAGCCCTCCATTTCTTGTTGAGAAGTTCTTTGGTTTTCTGAGGACTTGACGCATCAACTTTGCCTTGAGCAACATTCATAACAAAATGATTACTTCCATACAACAACTGGGATAAACATGATATTAGATGATAGTCCGAACATAACCCAGAAACAGGAACTAAGCATAGCAGATACTTATATGCATATGAATATATGTTCTTACCATACGTTGAGAGCTTTAAACACCAGTTGTGCTGGGGAGCGACCAACCTATACTTGTTTCATTAGTTCATTTTTGGCAGTTGACTTCTGAAAGTCGATACATGTACATCCTTCTTCTTGACCCTTAAAAATTAGTTCTTAGTTGTACAGTTGCATATAAAGAACTCTTGAAGTTACTATGGAGAAAAGACAAGGAAAATGCTATCAAAGGAAGTCAATTACTTGAAGCTGTTATTATAAATCATCATCTCCGGCTCAATCCCACTCGTCACTTTCTTATGCATAGAGAAATCATCTGATGTAATAAAACTATAATTACATGATTTTTGACCAAACTCTTAAGGTTTGAAAAGTGAAAAAAAAAAAATTGTTAAAAGTCTAAAGGATTTCTTCAATAATAACAATGGTCAAATTCCAATTTCAAACTTAATATTTCAGGCATTTTCCTAATTTAGTCTCATTTCCTTTTTCTATTTCAGCAACAACACCATTATAACATAACATTAAGCATTATCAATCTATTCTATTAGTTTTTAAGGGTAAGATTCAAAAGCGATCAATCTTTTGATATTTTTTCCAATTTAATGTTAAACTTTCTAAAATTTTCAATTTAGTGTTAATCTATTAAAATTTGTATAAATCAAGTTAAAAGTTATTTTTAATAATGTGACATATCTATTAAATATTATGTAGATGTCCATCTATTAGCATAATAATGAAATATAATATTGTGATCTAATTTGTAGTAATTTGGAAAAGTTAAACACTAACTAAAAACTTTAAAAAATTAGGTGCTAAATTAAAAAAAAATCTCAAAGAGTTTGATAGTTTTGCATATGTTATCTCATGCTTTTTCTATATATTCTTATAGGACGCCTTCTTTTGATCTTTTGCTGATGTCAAATCTCTAATCGACAAAGAGAAATAATCTAGCTTGTTTCGGTAGGTATCATTAACACCCAACTGAAGTCCCGCTGAAACGTGAGATTTGGGCTAGTTTGTTTCGCTAACCATTTTATTAAAATGAAAAACATTATGTTTTGAAAGTTAGTTCACAAGTGAAAATAATCTTATTTTCGATAATTCAATGATAGCAGTCCAATATCCTTTATGAACTATTGAATTGGACATCTTTTATGGGTAATGTAAAAGTTGAAAGCATTGATCAACAGATTTGTTGCACTCAATATGTATAGCATTTTTTGGTTATATTTCAAGAACTCTAAAAAAATATGTACTTATGATAACATTTTGGACATAAACGTTAGAAATTAGCCCTTTTAAGTGACTCGTGTATTGAAAAACAGTTTGGGGATTTAATAAGTTATTAAAAAGCTTTTGGCCATTGTGATGAGAAGTTTTAAATTTGACTGATGGATGTCGATCTTTAAAATAGTTTAGGTTATGTCTCTGCTTATAATTGTTTTTCTCACAATATACCATTAAGTAAATAAGTGAAATTGGAAGGTTGGGAAAGAGACGTTGGGTGAGAAGTTTACGTCAGCGAATCATAGAAAGGTATCTGGAAACTTTGTCTTTGTATTGGAATAAAATTATGAATATGAACGCATATATGTTATCAAAAATGGTAGGCACCGAAAGTTTCCGTATTGGAATAAAATTCTGAATATGAATGCACATATGTTGTCAAAAATGGTGGAAACTTTGTCTTTGTATAATGTACATATGTTGTCAAAAATGGTGGAAACTTTGTCTTTGTATTGGAATAAAATTCTGAATATGAATGCACATATGTTATCAAAAATGGTAGGTACCGAAAGTTTTCGTTTCGGAATAAAATTCTGAATATGAATGTACATATGTTGTCAAAAATGGTAGATATCGATTTCGGTATCTAACAAAGTTGAAATAAGTAAAAGTTATGGTAGGCACCGTTTTTATGCCTACCAAAGTTGAAATAAGTAAAAAGATAGCTAGCCAAATAGCCAGCCATCTCACATGTTATCCTGCCTATAAATAGGAAAGAGATGAAGAGAGCAATAGCAAGCAGAAGAAGAGAGACGTTAGTTGAAATAAGTAAAAGGATATGGTAGACATCACTTTTGATGCCTACCAAAGTTGAAATAGTGTGAAGATCTGAATGACTCTCAATCAAATCTTCAAGTGGGAGAATTGTTAAAAATGATAAGCACCAAAAAGTTGAAATAAGTAAAAGGATAGCTGGCTAAATAGCCAACCATCCCTCTCCTGCCTATAAATAGGCGGTAGATGAAGAGAGCAATAGCAAGTAGAAGAAGAGAGACGTGAGGTGAAAGAAAAAAGAAAAAGAAAGAGAGACAAAAAATATTCTATGTATTTTTTGGTCTAGTTTTTCTTGTAATTCTCCAGTTTTTCTCGATAGTAAAATTCTTCTATCCTTGCCCGTGATTTTTGCCTTAATTTGGAGGTTTTTTACGTAAAATATGTATGTTCATTACTATTCTTTCGATCCTATTTAACAGCGAACCTGCTCTAATTCGGTCAATTTACACAACACATGTGAGTCCCATAAATATATAGATCCAGCCAAATTTATGAAATAATCTACATGTGATACCATGGCGTCATTACGAGAAATTCATTGTTCTCCTTGACTGTAGAATTCTCATGATTTAGAGCACGTTATGAGCCTTGATTTGAATTTTTGTTGGCCAAATTTTCATTTAGTTTGTGAATTGTACACAAAACCTTAGGATTTGATGATTATGAATGTTGAATTGATGCTATGTATGTATGAAATAAAAAAATAAAATAAATAAATAATTAGTGTCCAAAACGTTGAAGAATGTGGTGCCAAGTGCTGGGAATAGGATCATAACGGTATGGCAGATTCTCCCATTTGTTCTCGATGTGGCAGGAGTTTTGAATCGATCCTACATGCCATTTGTGATTGCATCTGGGCATCGCCAGTTTGGCGTTTAATCTTTGATAATGTCAATGAAACTTTTTTTGCCCCTAGTGTTGGCGATTGGATCAATATGCATGTGTTGGAGCCAAGGGCTGCTTATGACCATGTTATCAAATTTTTGATTGGCGCATGGGTCATTTGGTGTACTAGAAATTAAGAAGTGATTCAGTACTCAATCCTTTTCACTATTGCACAACATCGATGGTTCCTTAAGCTTCTAAATGCTTGTCTTATTGCTTATAATCCTTTGGGGGCCATCATGCCCAACGTCCAGAGAAATGGATAGCTTGATGTCCTCCTCAAGAGGAGTTTGTGAAATTAAATGTGGATGGCAGCTCTCTTGGCAACCTTGGGGACGCTGGATTTGGTGGCATCATTCGTGACGAGCATGGGCACTGGCTTGTTGGTTTTTTGGGTTTTCTTGGTCATACTACAAATATGATTACTGAACTGCAAGCTATTCGTCATGGTTTAATCCTAGCTTGAGGTCACAGTTACCTTAAGCTTATTGTGGAATCTAACTCTTTGGAAGCAGTTCATCTCATTACTCAGTTTTGCCCTTCCTCTCATCCTTGCCTTGGTTTGATTAGGGATATTCAACGCTTGTTTGCTTATAAGTGACATTGCTCGTCAGCTCATGTGCTTCGCGAAGGTAATCAATGTGCTGATTTTTAGCTCGACTAGGGTCGTCGAATTCTCAGCTTCTGATTATTTGGGATAATCCGATCCCCAGGATGAGGTTTCTCTTGCAGAATGATCAGTGTTCGATTGCCTTTTTAAGGCATTAGCCGTGGATCCTTTGTATCCATATCCTTTTCACCAAAAAAAGGATCATAGCATCGGATGTTAGTGTCACGTGCTGCGAATAGTGTCATGATAGATGTTACTAGCTTTTGTTAATAATGAATTTTTTAAGTCCAAATATTGTGTTTAAATTTCATTTACTTATAATTTGATTATAATGAATTGTAATATCACAGGTAAGTTGAAGGTCACTGCTATAGAATATTCTGAAATTAATCATAGGTGATTTTTTTATTTTATAGTTAATGAGAATGATGTAAGTAATGCATCTGCACAATTAGTTATGTTTAGATATCCAAAGATAGTAATATTTCTAGTTGGAGTATGTGTAACTACCGAATTGTGTATAAATTGGCATCATTATATGCTTTATGGTATATTAATGGATTGCTCAAAGGTGAATATTAATATATAATTTGTAAATTTTATCTGAATCTGTGTAGCATATTGTTATACGACTCAGATTGATGAATAAATACATCTCTACATTGGAGTTTTGGACTTAGCTTTGGCACTCAAAATTGAAAAACTAGATGTTTTGAATATTTTAAGCACTGATGAGAAGAATATCCATTTTAACAACTAGAAAAGGTCAAATAGATTGAGTCTGATGTATATAAAGATGACAATTACTGGTAATATTAAGTCCGCTCTTTTCAAAACTGAAAGTGCCAAGAAATTATTTAAGTTTTTGGAAGAGCACTCCCAGATTATTAACAAGTCTCTTGTTGGGACTCTTATAGATAAATTAACCACTTTGAAATTTGATGGATCATGTAGTATGTACGAACATGTCATTGAGATGACAAATATTGTGCCAAAACTTAAGCTTTGGGAATGGAGGTGGATGAGAACTTCTTTTTGGAATTCATCTTGACCCCATTATTGTCTGAGTATGGCTCCTTCCAAATGAATTATAATACCATGAAGGACAAATGGAATGTGCAAGAGTTGCATAGTATGTTGGTTTATGAAGAGATTAAACTAAGAACTAGAGAAGTAACTCCATTAATTATCTTAAGAATCAAGGAGTTAGTGAAAAATGTGGAAAGAAACATAAGACAGTGAAGGGACCCTGAAAGTTAACGGAGAATCCTCTAATACCCACAAGAAGGAACATGATGAACAAAATTTTCATTTTTGTAGGAAAATTGGGCAATGTCACAACATATAGTTTGAGAATAAAGGTAAAATTACTATTAAGTAAATACCTTGGATAAAGAAAGGTAACTCATTTATTAATCTTCTTGAAATAATTCACACTAATGTACGTAGACCACTTAATGTGCCTATTTTTAATAAAGAAAAATATTTTATCATCTTTATAGATGTCTATTTATGTTACGGATATTTCTATTCATCACATGATAGATCATAGGTTGCAAACACGTTAGAGGTTTATATTAATGAGGTTGAAAGAAAATTAGATAGAAAGGTGAAAAAGTAAAGTTTGACAAAGGTGATGAATATTATGGTAAGTATGATGAAAGTAGTCAAATTCTTGATCTCTTTGCTAAATTCCTTAAAAGACGTAATATTTATGCACAATACACAATGTCAAGTACACCATAACAAAATGGTATGACCGAAAGACATAATAGAACATCATTAGATATAGTTAGGAGTATGGTGTGCAATTCATCTTTACCCACTTCTTTATGGACATATGCTCTAAAAATTGTAATAAGGTTCTTAGTAAGACAGTTTCAAAGACTCCCTTTAAATGGTAGACTGAAAGGAAACTTATTTTAAGGCACCTACATATTTGGAACTGCTAAGCAAAAATTAGTAATTATAATCCATACGAAAACAAAATGAATGCAAGAATAATTAGTAGTTATTTCATTAGTTATCCAGAGAAGTTTAAAGAGTTTAGATTTTATTGTCCTAGCTATACTACAAGAATTGTGTAAACTAGGAATGTCAAGTTCTTTGAAGATAGTGAGACTAGTGGGAGTGAAACACCATGTAGAGTGGATATTCAAAAAATGAGAATGTAATTCCTATGGTTGTGTAAGTCCACGTGGCTTATACACCTACTTAAGTTGTTCTTCAACAAGTGTTTGAACCACTTAATAATCATCACTTAATAATCATGAAGAACAATAAACCACTATTCATAATGAAATTGAACATGAAGTGAAAGAAACTATAGTAAAAGAATCACAACAAATGGCATTAAAAATGCCTCAAAGAGAAAGAATACTAATTATTTTTTTATGACTAATGGTATATCTACAGGAGTTTGAAAATGAATTGGAAATTAAAAATGATCTAGTGAACTTTTCACAAGCCATGAATAGTGAAAATTATGATAATTGGTTAAATGCCATGAAAAATGAGTTTAAGTATACGGAACAAAATGGTGTCTGGGACCTTATGGAATTAATAGAATGCTAAAAGAGAATTGGTTGTACGTGGGTCTTTAATACCAAATGTGACTCTTTTGTAACCTAAACTGCTACCATTAGACTAATTACTAAAGGATTTGCTCAAAAGATAGTATTGATTATAATGAGACATTTTCGCTAGTCTCCTAAAAGGACTTGCATAGAATTATTATAGCTTTAATGGCTTATTATAATCTAGAATTGCACCAAAAGGATGTCAAAAATGTTTTTCTGAATGGGGATTTAGAGAAAAAAGTAGATATGGATCAATCACTAGGGTTTATAAGGTTGCAAAGGAATACATGGTGTGTAAACTGAAAAAGTTCATATACGGACTTAAACAGGCTTCCTGAAAATGCTATCTTAAGTTCAATTATACTATTTTTTGCTTTAGATTTAAAGAAAATATCGATGATTGGTGTATATATTTGATGGCCAATCAAAGTAATTTTATTTTCCTAGTCTAGTATCTTGATGACCTCTTACTTACAACTAATGATCTTGGTCTATCAAATGAGACAGAAATTTCTCTCTAGTTATTTTGAAATGAAAGATTTGGGTAATAAAATATATGTAATGCGAATAAAAATATTCCATGATAGATCACAAGTGTTGCTAAGTATGTCTCAAAAATTGTATATTAGTAAAGTGTTAGGGAGATTTAGGATAAAAAAAGTGTTCATCATCACCAGTTCAGAAAGTTTAGCTTCATGCAATGTCTAAACTTGATTTGGAAGGAAGGCAAATGGAAATAATTTCATATGCATATGTGGTTTGAAGCCTAACTTATGCTCAAACATGTATAAGATCAGATATAAGCTTTGCAATGGGAATGTTAAGGAGATGTTAGAATAATCCTGGTATAGATTATTGGAAATTTGTAAAGAAAATTTTAAGATATCTGCAGGAAACTAAAGAACACATTCTCAGTTTTAGGAGGTCTGATTACTTTAAAGTGGTTAGATACTTAGATTCAGACTTTACTAGCTGTGTAGATATAAGATCCAACTTTGACTACGTTTATCTGTTAGCTGGAGGAGTCATCTTATAGAAGAGTGTAAAGCAGTATGCAATTGCTACATTCACTATAAAGGCTTTGTTGTAGCATGCTTTGAGGCCATAATTCAAACTAAATGGTTGCATAATTTTATTTCAAAGCTTGGAATTGTTGACATTATATTTTACAATATTTTTCTTCTCTAAGAATGACAAGTAATCCAAATTTTCTAAACATATAGAATTGAAATACTTTGTTGTTAAGAAGAAAACTAAAAAATGCATAATTTCAATAAAGATATTAGCAACGATCTAATGTTAACTAACCCTTTGACAAAGGGGTTACCGTCCAAAATGTTCATATAAAGAATATGGGCATTATGTATACCGATAATTATTAGACAATAATGTTATATATATTTAACACTCTTTTATGCATTAATAAATATACTATTTCTGGATTTTCTATCTTTTATATATTTGATTGCAACGTATGTTGTTAAATATAGAATTGAATGGTCCTTTAAAACAAACCATTAATTTTAAACATAATTCTTGTTTATAATCATAATTATGGAGAAGAGTTAATCCAGTAGTACAAAGAAGAGAGAATGTTGAATTAATAGTGTACCTCCATCGTAGCCTTTGTTAGTCTTGTACTTGATTATGATTAATGAAGATATGGTACATGTGAATCGTGATTATTGTGTATTATGACTGTTCAAATAGAAGAATATTAGAAATTAGCCCTTTAAAGGACTTACATGTCAAATGACAGAATTAATAATTGATTAAAGGGCTTAAAATAATCTGAATTATGTCCCAGTTGTTTTTCTCACAACATACCATCAAAGGATGGAAATCAGATTGAAAAGGGAATTTATGCCTACCATCAAGGGCCTGAAATCTTCTGTCCCTATTTTTATGTACCTATCCTCTTCTATTAGATCCAAGCCATCTATTTGTATAAAACCTACATAAATAAATGACTTGAATTCAATGAGACAAGATAAGTACATAAAAACAGAGACAGAGAATCTGTCCCCGCCATTAAGTATGTAAGCATAGATGTACATATTTTAATTCTATAAATTCCAAGATCCCATATTTATGAAATTTCAAATCAATCAAGTGTAGTAGCGTATCGTACCATCCATGACTTCAAGATTAATTTCATAAAGACCATGACCGATATAAATTACAGTCTAATGTTAGTCATATGCAAGAGTTTAAACATAAATAAGACAAAATTTCTGCATACAGTGCGTGATTGACTAAATCATAGGCACCTGAACTTCAATCAAGATTATAAGATACATCTTTCCTTCCTTGATATTTAGAAGAGGTTAAAACAAAATCTCAATTTTCGCCTCAAACGCTACCCTAATATTATAAGAAAATTCCAATCCAACAAAAATATTGTACAAAGGGTCGATATCACTTCGCACAGCTGCAAACGCCATCCCTCAGGCAAATAGTCAACAGCTTTTATATAAGATCAGCAACATTCATCGGCATTTCATCGATTTGGGTACTGTAGTACTGCTCAATATCTCTTAAAATCTTGATATCATCACTTTTAACAAAGTTTATTGCCACACCCTGCAACTCATCAAAAGGTTCATGGGATAACCAAATAAATCAGGATAGTCATACAGAGCAAGAGAGAGGCATTTAATGAAATCCCATCGTATTAGGCTTAAAGAGAATTAAGTTTTTTAGTAACTACATTGCTCGATACTGTCAGAAGTGAAAAATATTTTGAGGAAATTTTCTATTGAAGGAAATGGATAGAAATAAAGTATGTACCTTTCGTCCAAATCGACCCGAACGACCTATCCTATGGATATAAAGCTCTCGATTGTTTGGAAGGTCATAGTTGATCACCAAAGACACCTGAAACAGACATGTTGGCTTGTGCATCAGAAATCTCACCAACCTATGCAAAAGCAATGACGCTTGAGCGGTCCATTAACACTTCTTTGAGAATGAAAACTCACACTGTTACTTAAAAGTTCTACTAAAATTTCATCACTAGATAATGTACAGCACTTCTCTTATTCATTAGACTAGTTTCATGTTTCCATTTTGTATCCACATGAGACATCTTCTGAAAATGAATCCACCCAAAAGAAACATTTGTTTGCAGCAACTTTGATCTACTTAAAAGAAACAGCTACATTCACCAGCTTTGGTTAACAATTGTAGAATACAATCACAGATCCTACTAAATTTGTTCAGTAAATAAACAGCTCCGGAACACCAGATGGGCGAAATTAATTTAACAAGGTTAGCACACTTAAATAGCATGGTTATAGCACACTATGTCAAGTCCAAGTGCAAAAGTTAGCAGCAAGTCAAAATCAAAATATTTATTTTAATCTATTGGGAAAACTAATTAAAGATCATATCAAGCTATAAGTTGGATAACTGCAAATTCTGTTGAGAAGGTGGGAGTGCTCTTGACAATCTTTATCAGAATTTTTGACAAGGTCACTCCAATGGATCTGTTCGTCCTGCTCTTGATTTAGAGTGCCATAAAAAGTTACAGAAAATTCATTTCAAAATTATCTGGCCTTTTAAGTACATAATATATTTTGTAGTAAAACAATCACAGGGAAGAAGAATACAAGAGAACTTACCTGTTGCACATCAAGCCCCCGAGCCCAGACATCAGTTGTGATAAGTACACGGGTGGTACCAGCTCTGAATTCTCCCATTATTGCATCTCTTTCCTTTTGAGGCATATCACCATGCATTGATGAAACTGTGAAATTGTTGCTGCGCATCTTTTCAGTCAGCCAATCCACCTGCCTCAGAAATAGAACCATGATTAACAGATAGCATATCAAACAAGATTTGAGTACAAAATCAGGAACAAAAGCCTAGAAGGCTTCATATAGCAAGATGAAACAAATACACGTCATGAGGGTAACTTCATAAGCCAAGGTCTAATTATTTTCCTATGATCATTTCTATGAAAACTCACCAAACAGTGGCAATAAATCCTGCTTTTCCCCACCTAAAGATGCATCACATCCTAAAACATGTTTCTTGTAGCAGAAGCATTATAAACGTAGCCAAAATAAAATCCTAACTGGATTTATGGACAATTACATTTGCAGTACATATGTATCTCTGGAGTAAAATAATAGGCGTCCAACAATGTAGCAAACATTTTTTCCACGTTAAAACGGCAAAGTAGTAAAGAATTATCTAAATCAACCTCAATGTTCAACGTAAGTATCAGATTCTTTTATTCCGAAACAACCATTATTTTATCTTAGGAAATAGCAAATGAGGGGACAATTTTGGTGGCTTTACCTTCCTCTTTGTGTTGCAGAAAATAACAGCTTGAGTGATGGTTAGAGTATCATAAAGGTCACAAAGAGTATCAAACTTCCACTCCTCTCTTTCAACTGCAACGAAAAATTGCTTAATCCCCTGCCAGCAAAGGAAGACAGACAATCAAGAGTTGGCATCAAAATCCAGCCAAGTAGTCATTCGAATAGTTTCAATATCAACCAAGTACTTACTTCCAAAGTCAACTCATCACGCTTGACAAGAATCTTTATAGGATCTGACATGAACTTGGAAGTCATTTCCAAAATTTCATTCGGAAGAGTGGCAGAAATCAAGACAACCTGTGACAACAAGGCTATCAGCAAACCCAATTGAACTATAGCTTTGACATGTAAGACCCCCAACAAGACAAAACTTCAAGGTAATGGGATCTTCTATTCTCCAGTTCACTGATGGAATTCAGCAACCTTGCAACAAAACTTCCCTATCTTTCATGCATGGGACCCAAATCAAAGGCTAATATTCTAATCAGTAATCCATTTAGGATTCCAGCAAAGAAGAAAGCAAAACGGCACGAAGGGGTGACAGAAAAATTACGAGTTTTCCGAGCAACAACATTCATATAGAAATTGCCTTACAATACGGATAGGAAAAACACTTCGGTCACCTCTTTCCTGAGCCTTGGGTGAAATGAAATTTAAACTTCAGTGAATTTAACAGTTCGTTATGCACTATGAATAGAGTGTGGAAACTACAATTCACTTATTAGACTCCCTTCAAACTGAACCCTAGTGTTTCAATGTTAGCATGCAAAGATGGAAAGTATTCGAATTCGTTCCCAGTTTATTGGTCCCCTTGCTACATACCAAATTGTCAAGAAATGAGAATGCATGAGACCCAGTCACTCATTTATGGTAACTAAAATTAAGGTCCAAAAGAAGTTGGAGGAGCATAAACAGCAATAAGTGGAACCTAAAGCAGTTCAACATTGGTCTTTCATTTTTATGCTGGTAAGAGTGTAGAAAGGACCTTTCTGAAGGTACAAATAGACGAAAAAATGTGTACATGTACATTTAAGATATCTAATCAGACAGCACAAAGGGCAACAGAACCTGTAGCTCTGGTGGAAGATATCTGTACACATCATAAATTTGATCCTTAAAACCTCTGCTCAACATCTCATCAGATTCATCCTGGATGAGAAGAAGAAATAGAAATTAATATTGTCAATAAGTCTAAGCAAACATGCCTAAAAACTGTATTACTTTATAAAAAGGTTGCAACAATTATTAAAGAGTTGCAGAGTCTACTTTCAAATAATACGTGCAAACCAGCCTAAGCTGAAAAGAAAAGTATCAACTTACAAGGACTAGTAATTTAATGGCTCTAGTTCGCAATGTCCTCCTCTTGATCATGTCACAGACTCTGCCAGGAGTTCCAGATACAATTTGAACTCCAAACTCCAGTTTTCTGATATCCTCACCAACACTTTTGCCTCCAACACAAGCATGAGCTTGTATATTAATATAATCACCAATTGCCAATATTACTTTTTCTGTCTGAGCAGCCAATTCCCTCGTCGGTGACAATATCAATGCCTGAACCCTGAAGATGTTTTCAACAACATTAACGAAGCAGAATCGAAACAAAGGGTCCTAGGAAGATCCACAGCCTTAAGTTATCAACAGTGAGGTTAATAAAATACCCCGCAAACAAAGACAAGAAAGATGGAGTGGAAGGAGCGAGAGGCACATGTAGCATGAATAAATGCTAAGCCTCTTTTTCCAGTTTGTCATCTTCTTCATTGGACCAACAAACATCATAAGCATTTACTTCGTACCTTACTAACATATTCCTCAGAATCAAAAGAAATCAATGCAACAACACATTGTAAAACACTTTTACTGAGTTCCTTGAAACTGGAAACCACATACGCTCTATTTCTATAAGGAGGTAACGCCGTATGGAATGTCAATAATTCTCAACAATTCAAATTTGAAACAAGGCTCAAAATTTTTCAACCCTACAATCCCCAGACATCAGTTTGAATATTGACGAATAAAAAAAGGATTTTATGTTAAATTGGGAACTTTGACTTATTGGGGTTTCCTGTGCAAGTTGACAACCACTTACATCGTCCAACAAATACAAATACAACAATGAACAGAAAGAAAACTACTAATTCCCAGAAAACGAAATCAACAGGCCTATAATAACAACAATAACTCATACATGAAACCATGGGGACATCATCAAATTTTGTTCCCTTATAATTAACACCTCCTTACCAGATAATGGTACAACTAAATGCCAAACTAGGAAACTCAACCGAAAAGAAATTAAGAAATTTCACCAACAAGGGTTTCGCTTACTCTCTAGAAGAGGTATCAACGAGCTGGCATACGGTGAGAGCAATCATGGAGGTCTTGCCGGTACCGGACTGAGCCTGAGCGATAACGTCACGGCCCTTAATGATGGGCATAACCGCCCTCTGTTGGATGGCGGAGGGCTTCTCGAAACCATAGGCGTAGATTCCGCGAAGCAAGTCGTTCTTAATGCCCATTTCATCGAAGCTGGTAATAGGTTCAATGCCCTCAGTCGTCTCAAAAACTAACCTCTCGTCGTTTCCGACAGTCGTTCTCCTCATGCCCCGCCCCGCGGGAACCATGCTTGTCGCGGCGGCCGCCATTAGCTGCTAATCGTTAGAGCGAGAGAATGAGATGGTCTGATTTTGTTTTTTGTTTTTTTTCCCTTAAGAATGCTTTATTTATTTACGTAAAAGAGACGAGCTTCCTTTAATTTATTTTATTTTTTCCTTTAATCCCATTTTAATTTTTTAAAACAAAGAATTATAAATAATAAAATTAATATTATTAATACAACTTAATTTTAAATTAATAATTTAAATATATTTCGTCATTGTTTTTAATAAAAATTAAAAAAAAACACACAAATTTATAATTTATAATTTATTTATGAAACATATTTTATTGTCACATATGTTCTCTTCAGTGCGCCTCCTTTCAAGATCATTTTGCTTATAGACTCCAAAACTCCAAGTCCTCTGCAACTGACTATGTTGTTTGAATTGTGTTGTTCAATTTATTTATATTTGATTGAACTTGACAGTAATGTGCCTATTATAGCTTGAAATTAAAATGTGTGTGATCAAATGAAATCACCTGTTTCATAATTACTGTGCCAGTGCTGTTCTATTGCATCTGGTCCATATATTTTTGTAAATCTCTTATAAATATATAGATCAGATCCAATAAAATAGTACTGATACACTAATTATGTAACAGGTAATCTGTTCCAATGTGTGACTATCTGGATTTGATAGTCACCGTCTATGGACCCAAAACATGCCCTTTTGAGATGTTGAAACTGATCCTCTTAAGCCTTAAATGTTTTCTTTGGAGCGTTTCTACTACATTCCAATTTGAGCTTTTGAATGCACAGACCTTAAATCGTCCTGATGGCAGTGTTCTTTCTCTAACAAGATCTAGATGGTATGTAATTTCTCCAACAATGAACTTTCAAACATGTAATGATACAATAATTTTAGTGCATAATACTCTTCGTTTAGTGAAGATCGGGAGAGAGACATCAATTACACACAATCTTCTTTTTATATTTTACAAAATAATATTTTTGTAACTCAAATCATCATAAAAAGGGTAATTAGGGTTCACTCTTAAAATTTTCTTTTTTTAAAAGCTTTAAGTGATATTAATCAATAAAAATAAAAAAATAAAAAGGTTACTAAAAATTGTAATTCTGTTCCAAAATAACGTTGTACAGACAAAATTAAGAAACGAATTACTAACTGCCTAAAAAGTTGTCGACTTTAGCACTCTGGGAGGCTGAAAGAAACCTCATGCATAGAGGAGGATTAACTCCAGCCAGAGAAAGTATGGCTTGTGGAATTCCCCACAGAGAGTCACCGCAGATGAGTCCTGAAGCCACCGCTGGGGTGTAGTCACGAGCCTTCTGCTTGTTCCTCCGCTCCCATATGTACAGAATCAAGCTTCCAACGCACATGTCTATGGCAAAGTAGGCACCCAGATAGAATGGTATAGCGATGCACATTGGGATTGGCATGAACCTGTAGATTCTGTACTTGGTTTCGTACTTTCTTAGTAGCTCGGTTACGAGGTTGATCGCCATAGCTCCAACGAAAAATCCGATGCACATCGTGAGGCAGTGTTTTGGAAGGGAAGAGACACCCTCTGTGCCCAGAAGCGCCATGGCTCGGTATATTCCCGCAAAGGGTGCTGGATAGGTGCCATTAGGGTCTCCTAAGGGGTAAGCTTTGTAGAAGATCCAAAAGACAAGAGGACTCAGAACGCAACCCATGGCTGTGCCACAGACTTGGCTGAAGAACATGGAACGAGGAGAAGAGAGAGTTAGATATCCTGTCTTGAAGTCTTGCATGAGGTCAGATGCTGTGGAGACTATGTTCATCATCACACCACAAGCTGCAAGTCCGGCGAGGACGCCACCTTGGGGGAGTCCAATCCATGCACTGAAAACGATGATTGCAACTTTGCCGTAGTTGGACGCCAGAGACCAGTCGGTGAGACCGCAGCCATAGGCGTTGCAGAAGCCGAAAACCGGGGCCATGACGTAGACGGTGAGGATATGGTACCATTTCAATGGGTGAAAGATAAGTGGAACTGTAATGATAGATATTGCCGCCAGACCAACGTAGCCAAGCAACGCTACCCAAATTGGAATTTGGTCTTTTAAGAAGAATTCATTTCTCCGTTGCTCATCATAATTTGTGATGCGAGCATCGAGGTCTTCAGGTGCTACGACAGATGAATCCCTCCTTTTTGATGATGATGATGTCTGAGTAGCCAGGTTGATTAGAGTCTTTAGTAGCATGTAGATTACGTGGAAAAGACCATCACCGAGCATGGTTGAAATTGCAATAAACACCTGTATTCATAATGTCCAATATCATTTACTAAACAATACAACAGAGCCAAAATAAGCTTGCTTGATAAGCGCCAAGAGTATGATCAGTATGTACCTTGTATCCTTGTAGGGCATGGAGACTGGTACCGCTAAGACTAGCACTGTACCATATACCCTTCTTAGATTCGATAAACGGCCACATAATCCCCCACGAAATGATGGCTCCCAGAAGCAAAGATGTGTTCACAATGTAAGGACATATCATTCCAACCCCTACGTAGGTTGCAGAGAAGTCGAAGTAGAACCTGGGAGAGAATTATTTTTATGATCAGTTCCAAGGTTTTAACGTACCCAAGTCTGCGAATTTGTAGTTTACAGTAATACTAGATTCGTCCTAGTCAAGTAGTTAAAAGCTTACTTCTGCTTAAAGGCTTTCAGACCAAAAGTTGGGAAGTTTGTGAACCCACATGAATCACCGGCGGTGTAAAACCATTGGAAACATCCCCACAAGAAGCTGCCAACGGCGGATTTAAAGAGAACAGCAACTTGCTTCCTGTCATCATCACGACATATATGCATTAGTTTCAGTCCTGTCTCAAACAACAGTAAATCTGCTCTCGTAATTCATGCTTACTTAGCTAGCCTGGCTCCTTTGGGTGTATGGAAGCTATTGATAAGGTAGGCCGTAGCTGTTCCACTGGGATATGTGAGCTTGTACCTTAATATCATCAGCTGTAATTAATTTTCCAAGAAAGTGCAAGGTAAGTATGTGAGAAGGATATTGCAGAAATTTTGAAGAAGCAAGAAGATGAAGGTTTATGTGCTTACTTTTCTCAGGGGGACGATAGAGAACAAACCAACAAAGCTGACAAGGAAGAGAAATCCCATCATCCATCCAAGGGAGAGCCCCTTCACATTGTCCGGTGTATTCCCGGCATCGAGTTGAGCTGCTATTCTTGGACTCATACCCATCAAGTAACTTGCAGTGCCACCTAGCAGTAATCCAAGAAGTACATAAATCAACCAATAACAATCTCTTGCTATATAAGGTTTGACACTGGAATTTGGTTTATACTGCACACTTTAAAACATACAAAAAAGATAGAAACGTGAACCAGAAGACCAAAGGTCAGCTTTTTCATGCAAGTATTCATACAAAATACAGTTCTATTGCGGATTGCAAAACAATATTAGGTGGCTTTAAGAAACCAGAAGGGGATTGATTGGAGAGAGTAAACATACTGCTAAAGGCAATTCCAGAGGAAGCAACCACACATGTTTGCACCACAGTATTCTCTTGCCTGGTGAAAGGCTGCCTCAACATGCCGCACTTCTCAAGCACAGTGGACCAAAATTTCAGGATGGCGAAACCCAGCAGCCCGGCCGCGACGTTCAGTGAAGGGATGACACCGGTGGTGAGGTTGAGCTTGCACACTATGAAGTTGAAGACGATACTTAAGCCAAAGGCCGTAGTTAGAGCTCTGAAAGTTATTTGCTTGGTCCATGGCGGCACTTGGGTGCCCCTGAAAGCTTCCTCTACAATAACCCTTTCGTCAACCTCTTCCCTTCTTGAAGGGCAAGTTCCAATGCCTTCATCTCCTTCTTCTTGGGTTCTTCTCTCCATTGTCTCTCTCTGTTCAAATAGAGATAGAAGATAGACCTGGTGATGATATATACAATATAAAAAGATTGCAAGGCCTAGGAAATCCGAAACGAACGAAGAGATTTGTGTCAGTGTAGGATTCTGCTTGCTTTGCAATACCAACGTTAGACTAGTTGAGAGACTTCAGAATCATTCTTTAAAACGAGTTGTGCCACCAGCAACTGAAAGTAGCCTGTAGGGACGGTTGAGATGCATACAGAAGAAGGATAAACCAAGAGGAAGTGTTGGGGTAGAATGAGGAAATCTTGCCACCCTTTTAGTCTTATGGTTGATTACATTGTGATATTGTTATTTATAAACAAATAATAATAATCCTTTAATATCCCTTATGAAGAGATATTCGTAATTTATAATATTCAGTCTTGGTAATTATAATTTACGTAGGATTAATTAGAAAATAATTATTACTATCATCTATGGCCAGAGCCACCCCATCTTCCTCAAGTCGGTTGTGTAGAGATACGGTATCTCCAAGTTTACCAGATTTGATTGCATATTATAAATACGTGAGAACACACACAAAAATCTTTATAAAAGTTGAAATTTTTAATAATATTAACGTCTGTTCAAGAAATTGCAGTAAAAAGTAGGTGTGCTTGTTAGGAGGGTATGAGGGGAGAAGAATGGGTATGGAATGAAAAATAAAGCTTGGCTAGAGGTAATGATTATTTTGCTTATATTGCTTATACTTTCATTCCTTACTTTGGGGTATTGCTTCATTCCTCTCCATTATGAGAGGAATGAGATTCATTCATAACTTTATTTAATGCTTAATTTTTTTTGGTTTAGTAAGGTTTAATGTTCTTTAACTAATATTATAATTAATTAATTAATTATAATATAATTAATTAAAATATAATTCATTCATTAATTAAAATATTGTAATTAATTAATT
>JANVCQ010000170.1:118141-130098 GCA_025531925.1 Erythroxylum plowmanianum | reverse complement strand
TAGCGCTCTCCTGGAGAGTCTAGTCTCCAACATGGCAGTAAAGTCCGCAACACAACATCTATGGAGGGAGTTCGGAATTAACCTGTTGGTTATCTAGCTGTCCCCACCTCCGCCTCAATCCGACGTCGAGCTCAAAGAAGACCATCTAAGGAACGATCCTCTTACCACAGCAAGCATCCATAGCACATCTTCTCCTATCGTCCTCCCTTCCGGCTTTTCTGCAAAATCACCATCCACAGTCAACTCTGAGTAATCTCCAATATCTTCAGCCTTAAAGATTTTCATCTTACCGGTGGTACCTTTTCTTATTGCGTGGAAGCAGAAGGAACTTGCGAGGGCGCCAGATGCTTCGTGCCCTAGCCCGCTCCGATTCCTCTCCTTGATCAGTTTCTGGATAAGTTGCGAAAGCTAAGTTTAGTTATGCCCTAATTAGATTTCCCACCCTTTGACTCAAGCGAAGTCATTTTGATAGTCTCTTTATGCCCTTAAGCTGTGTCGTTTCTTGTTGTGTCCAAACTCTACCGAGCTGTTTAGTTGTGCTTGTAGTGTAAGGTATTATTACCTGGGTTAGGTGGACCATGTATCATTCATATTTATTCAATTCAATTTTAAATTTTCAAAAAAAAACGCAGCAGCAGCAGTAGTCCACAACCAAACGCACAACACAAGAACAAGTGAAACGACACAGCAAAAGGAAAAGAGAAGCACATGCAACAGGAATTAAGAATAAGCGCATACCAGCAGAGAGGATGAAACGTAGCATAGCATAAATAGAAGCAGATAAAACACAGAAATAAGAGGCAGCCAACAGGACACGCAGAGTAGATTAAACGACAGCAACGCAGAGGGAGCCCAAAAGAAGAAAACGAAAACAAGCAGCAGCTGGACAGAAGAGGAATAAAACGACAGTGCAGGAAAAAAAAACGCACAATAGAGGAAATGGCCAATCCAAAACGCAGTGGACTCTGGACATTTTATGACTGGAGATGTTTTAACGTAGGAGGGTTTGTTTTTGAAAAGAAGGGTCGTCTTTGAGAGGAGAGTACGTGGGCGACTTACCAAAGGCAACAAGCGACGTGGGTGAGAGTTTTTAGTACGTGTATAGATTGTCCCAAAGTGGCAAAATTGGTGTCTAACATGTATGATAGGGAAGTAATTGTCAGAGATCGAACTCGATTTCACAAGTCTGAAGATATAAATGCGATTCCACTAATGAAAAAGACGAAGGAAACCCATATCCAGGTATATCAATTGAGCCATTTTAGAACTACCCAAATGATATTTATCCACAAAATTCACAACACAAAACAGACCAAGAATACCCATAATCAAGAAATTAGCAAGCCAATTCAAAAGGAAAAAGACACCCAAAAATTAAAATCAAAAAGTCACAAGAAAAGGAAACAGAGACAAACAAAATCCATCACTCATGGGAACGAAGAGGGGAATAACTTACCCAGAAGAGACGACAGAAGGTAGAACGTTGGGTTGACTTGAAGAGAGAGTGAAGTTTCTGGAGAAGAGAATCGCGAGGTAGAGAGTGAAAATGAGGAAGAAGTGAACGCGGGAGTGAACTGTGAAGGATAAAAAGAAGAAGTTTACGGAGGGAGTTGAAAATGAAGAAGAAACGCGTGAAGGATAAAACAGTCATAAAAAATAACTTTTACTCTCGAATATTTAACATTAGAATTAAATATTCTGTGTATTTTAATTTAATAATTAAGTTTTAATAATACATTATAAATAGAATACATCTTCATCACACTCAGTCAAAAGTTTTATAATAAGGCGAAATTTAAGAAGTTCTAACAATACATAACCTTATACGGAATATGCACTAAACATGCCATTAAGATTATGAAGTGGTAAATATGATAGGGCCTGATTATTAGAAACCAATAATTAAAAGTGTATGTTTCGCAACCAGCTCCCGACTTTATGTTTTTCATGTGAAGTGCAATCAGACTCTTTGGAATTTCAAGCTTTAGGCCTATGTTATCTGTTCTATGCTATCTATCTAGTATCTACAGTTTTCTTAGTCCAAGAAAGTCAAAACAACACAAGAGAAAACTGGTGAAGAAGACTCCACTTTAGAAATTCAAACCACAACTCTCCATTGAAGAATGATCTAAACCAGCAGGACTTTGTATGTGAAGAAGTGGAGATTAAGGACATTACTGCAGTAAATAACTACACCACAGGAAAGTTATCATTAGATGAAACTCTACGATCTGCAATTTAATTTAGCAGCAAAATGGATGATCTTATGATATAATGGTGATTCCAACTTCACTTATTCCTTCCTGAACTTGCACTACTGTATGCAGAACCAAACCCTGACAAAAAAATATGAAATGACAAAGGTGATCTGATCCCCTAGGTTAACTGTCTTTAGTCTACACGAGCTCTTAGAAACTGTGCTCGTATACGCTTTTTTGCTGACGGGTTAGTTCTGGGTTTACAATACCAAAATGAAAAGATTATATCATCTGAATGTAATATGATCTCAATAGACTGTGCACTTGTTTATGATTTATCATACTGTAACAAAGGAATGTTGCAAGAAAAAAACCACCATGAAAGCGATGCCTAAAGCATTAAAAAGAACCAAAAAGAGCAGCTGGGAGAAACAAAGAACAGATTAAGGAAACAATCGAGAAGAGAAAAAAAGAAGCGACTAGGAGAGAGCATGAAAATAGGCACGAGATCGAAAAAGATGGAAGCTGGGGAAAAGACAAAAAGAAGAATGAATGCATATGAGAGGAGAATGGGGACAATATCTAACAGTGAGGAGATGAATCTGGCAGAAAGGACAGAAACAATATCACAAACAAACCCAGAACAGAACAATTACCCAATTTATAATGAATCCATATATAAAAATACCCATCTGTTTTGGAGATAGAGGAGGTACCAGTATGAACAAGAAAGGATTTTGTTTCTTCACCAAAAGGATTCCACAGCCAAAAAGCTCCATCTAAGCCGGTGGTGTTTGGGTTTCGAAAAGACCAGGTCGTTTTGTTTCCGGTCATTGTTGACCATGATAGTATTAGATGGTGTTTCAGTTGTTAGATTTATGTTAAGTAGCCAAATGCAAACAAATAAACTTGGTTCATGTTCATGGCGATGAAACTTGTTCACATTTAAAGGCAGTGTGTTTTATCTGAAATTGGATATACATTTATAGGCAGTTTACACGCTGCTTATCAAGAATTGTAATAAAAATATATCATTGTACATTAAATACATATGAATTTAATTTAATATTTACAAATACATCCATGTACATCTAGTTCAGTTTTAAATGATTGATATTTAAATAAGAAAAATATCACCATGGATGTAAAATGATAGCACAAAGGCATGCCGCCCAAGACTTTCAGGGAGGGGATGATGACGCTAAAGGATACATTGCCAACCATTTCATGGACTAACTTATGAAGCCGCCGCCCCCGCTGCTGCATCCATTTGAACATGAAATGCATGGAGAGGGAGGTTTTTGTTCTTACTCATGAAAACAAGCTAGTTTCCTAAATAATGAAGTTGATCCGGTTCTATCAACTTCAGAAACCGAAGGGTGAGTGTTTCCGGCTTCCGCCTTCTCCGTATTGTTCGTTCCATTTTCTCATCTCATTCATGCTCGAGGCATCAAATGCCACAGATGGACCCACCTGTAGGCACCAAAGACATTATCAATGGTATAGGATTAGCACTGTAGCCTCTCAGGAATGTCCATATGTACTAAATGTGCATCAGTGGGAAAAAACAAGTCAGGAAGTGAGCAGAAAGTTGTTCAGTCACAGTTTCTCCAAATTCATTCTAATTTGTCTGACAAGACATTTATAATGATTAAGAACCAGGATTTTTCGAAAGAAATGAAATCCCAAAATTGGAAAGGACTGTGATTTCATATCTACAAACCAGGTAATCCCCATCAAAATAAATTTCATTTGCCTACTTTAATCAGGATGACTATATCTGCCTGATCCACTTCATGCTTGTATATCCCTTTGCATTATCTGCAGAATAACGATGGGACTCGAAAAAATAAAGCAAAGATATTACCTTTGCTTTTGATTGAATGAAATCATCAAATTTAAGCGGCCTTAAAGCTGGAGCTACATCACCCTTGCCTCCCTGTAGGTCAAAGTGATTATATATCAACCAGAATGAAGAACCAGCAAATGGTTTTGACTACAGAATGATCTTAAGCTGTATAAAGTTGATGATGCCTACTAAACACATATGCTGTGAGCATGTTTATGCATACAATCTTCACTAGACTAAATGCCTCCTAAACACAGATGTTGTGAGCATGTTTATGCACAATCTTCACTAGACTGAATATGTCATTCTTCCATGGTGGGAAGTGCGTATGGCCCAAATGTCTGAGGTACTTATACAAGACCTTAACTTCAAGCAAACCTATGTTGTTTTAATGCACATGACTATATACTGCTTTTATTCTTCAGGTTCCAAAGGCATATAAGAGATAACTGAAATATCCCATGGTGTTTGGAATAGCAATACTCTGCTCAGGTCATGCTTAGTGCCGATGAACTACTTCCAGACCAGTTTCAGACTACACGTCTTCCACTTATGGGAATCGAGTCAACATTGAACAGCACAGGCAGGCAATGGAAACACACTCTACAGTCAGGTATACTAGATTTTTAAGGGAATGGAAATCCTTTCTACCTGATCTAGTCAAGCCATAACATCAAATGATAGAACAATCGGTCTATAATTTAATTAGAGCAAAACTTTGACGACTCAATTCTCTCTCTATCTCAATTGTAATTTTATCATATAATTTCCATAAACATACATCATTAAGTAGAAGCACAAAAAATCAAACATATTTTCCTCACCGGTGAAATTTTGACACAACACAATATACCATGAAAAAAAAAAAACTTCCCTAAGAAGAAGAACTTAAACCATCATAAGCTTTATTTAAATGCACAAGTTACCTTCATTTCTTCTTCAAGAAGTTCTTGAACTGGCTGATATGCCGCAGCAATGGAGAGATTCTGCAAGATAAAAGTGTGAAAAAGTAGAAACATAAACACTCAATCAAGTACCCTCACCATCAAAAAATTACCTTCAAATCACTTCCAGAATACCCATCAGTTGCATTTGCAAGTTTCTCAAACTCAAATTTAGGTTCCAAATTCTCATGTCCAAGAATTATCCTGAGAATCTTCAGCCGATTTTTGGCATCAGGTAGGTCCACGTATATCCTTAACAGCAATTTATAATAGACCATAAGGAAAAATGTTAATTCCACTAATAAGAGAGACAAGAAGCTTCAACTCAAGGGAGAACATACGATTAAAAACCACAATCAGATATATGTCAACTTTCGATGCAACTTTACCTTCTTGGCAAACGACGAATAACAGCATCATCAAGATCAAATGGCCTATTTGTGGCACCAAGGATTAGAATTCTTTGACTATCTTTTGATCTCAGTCCATCCCATGCAGCCATGAATTCATTTCTCATTCTTCTAGTAGCCTCGTGTTCAAAAGCACCACCTCGAGCGCCAAGCAAACTGTCTACCTGAGTAGTAGAATCCAACATACAACATTGTACTTATAGCAAGTCCAACCATAATCCAATATCTTTACAAGCAAATATTGCTTTAAAATTTTAAGAGAACAAGAACCATGACTGCTTAAATTACCATGAACTAGGAAGGAAATGGAAATGGACTTGCATTATTTATTACAATGAGAATACCGATGATGAAGTGAATGTAGGAGATATTAGAACAGATAAACAGATTTTCTATCTCATCAAGCAATTTGATAATATTGGCATCCTAAATTTCAGTACGTTTTAAAATATAGGATCAAACGTTAATACAGAACTACAATCATTTTTCTTAATTTGCATCTGAATTGATAATTAAATATTGCAATAGAAAGAGAACTGACCTCATCAACAAATATAATAACAGGAGCCAGTCTGCTGGCAAAGGAGAAGAGAGCTTTTGTAAGTTTTTCAGCATCTCCAAACCACTGTCAAACAAATTGCAAAAACAATTAGAACATAATGTAAAAAAAAGAAATTAAACTGCTCAAGCTCTTTCCAGATCATCACCAAATTGCCTAAGAAAATGTTCAGTCAAACTTCATTGCTTAATTGGCAATTATCATTAATTGAGGAGTGTGAGCAGATGCTGAGTAGAAATTAAATGTCCCCACTAATCTAACTTCACCATATTCCTTGAGGTACACAGATTGACACATTCAGCAATAGTGCTAAAGGATTGGTGGAATTAAGACGTTAGTTCAAACCCATTGCTGCTTTAGGTGGCAATTCTACAGTTCTAAATGGTATATGCCCAATTGGGAAATATTATTTCCCCTCATATTTCAGGAAGAAAGTAGCGATATTAACCCTTAAGAAATTTTACCGAATTGAAATAATATAGGTCCATTTTCTTCTAAACAGGCAGAGCAAACCTTCATGACTAAAATGAGTTTTAGATTTGAAACAAAATATCAATTTCAGATTTGTAACCCATTCCAATATGTTTAAAGATGAGCACATGATAACCAAATATAAAATGAAGTCATGAACAGCACAACTACAAAAGGCATGGATATAGCCAAAGAACCATGCGAGTACAAGCAACATCATTCAGTGTACCTTTGATGTAAGAGTCGAACCAGTTATGCTAATGAAATTTGCCCCAGCCTCAGTGGCAAGAGCTTTGGCAATCATGGTTTTTCCAGTTCCAGGAGGCCCAAAAAGTAATATTCCTTTGCAAGGCTGGAATAAACTTCACACCATTATCCATTGAAAAAATTTCAAGGCAACACTGTAAATTTCAAATTCAGTCAATGAAAAGATTATTAATACCCGCAACAAATTTCCCTGAGAAAACAGTTCTGGCCTCCTCATAGGAAGAATGACAAGCTCATTCAATGCCTTCTTCACTTCTTCGAGAGCACCTATATCATTGAATCTGACACCAATTTCACCAGGAGGTACCACAGCCGAAACAAAGTTGCTTTCATACTCATCCTTAGCAAGGTTCTGCTGATAATTTTAATCATTAGAAATAGGTACAATGTGCAATGGTATGCAATTCTCATAAGCACTAAACCTTAGGGGCACTGTTTTCATCCAACTCCAAACATCATGAGATAAGAGAACAACTTTTACACCAAGTGTAAATACATGCCTTTAGGTTTTGATCTGGCTTTTGTACTACGGTTTCTTGCTCCCTCAACCTCGCAATTGCAACTTCAAGGCTTCATGTTAAAAGAATAGCAATTAGCCTCAAGACTACAAAACTTAGTAATATCAATGGTATGAAGGACACACACCTTTCACGAGGCAAAGACAACCGATCCCCTTTTATGGATGGAAACAGACAATATGACAAGTAATGATTCTTAGCCCAGCCAACAACTTTTTCAGCCCCTGTCGACAAAGTTTCAACAGGTAATGTCATCTACAACCAGTGCAATCAAAAAGCACTACATTAAAACTGAAAAATTTTCCCCACTTCCAAATAATTTAGAGATTAGAAGTACTTTGGAATGCAAATGTTCTCCTTAATTTTTTTGTTAAATCATCTGAAAAATAATTCAGTACTGGTAGTAAACAAACAAATTCTCAACTTTAAATCCCTCCTACCCACTATTATTATTGTTAATTTGTAAATAGTAAATATTATTACCATAACTTTGAAAACTAAAATATTTCTTTTTTTTTTACAATTAAAACTGGCAATTATCAGACTTCTAAGCATACAATGCAGTCCAAACGTCAAAGTGATGAAGCACATCGAGGTAACTGTTTCCTTAATACTAAAAAAGGAAAAAACACAACTCACATGATTAATAACTGAAAGAGAACTCAAGTTGTTAACACAGTTCTTCCTTTTATCTTTTCTGTATGATTATGACATATGAAAATAGAAATATAGAACCAAAAATATAAAGATGATATTTGGGAATTTTAAGTTCTGGTTTTCCTACTTTGTCGAGTCAATATTACACCATCAGTACTTAGAAGCAACAGGTCCATGCATAACATATCATTTTCTTCTAGAACCTGCATTATGGAAAACAAACAGGTAAAAAAATAAAAATACGAAACTGGGTTATCAAATTGCCTGCTAAATGCAACAGTGATTGCCAAACCCACCCACACCAACAAAACTCTGGCAAACACCACCACAATCCAGATTAATGTTTAGCTTCTACCTTGTGTAGTTCATTCAGATTGCTCCTTCCTATCACAACTCTCCTGTCGTCTTCGATCTGTTTATTAAATGTTTTAAGGAGTTCTTCCTCCTGTAAAAGCAACGAAGGATAGAAATGTCAGGAAAACCTCAAAATTATCTGGTTATCAAACAGACTGAAACCTGTGGTAGAAGTCCAGCTGTCATATAGAAACAAACTCTATACAACTAATAATGGATCAGATATTACTCTTAATAAATATGAACCCAAACTGGTAATTGTTATCTTCCCAATTACCCACAGTTAGATACTTAGGTTCTCCCATGTTTTGAAAAAGAGCATCATGGACTGTATCCTCAAAATGATTGGAACGGGTAGAAAAACCTGAACAGCGGACCCATCACTCATATCAAAATTGGCTTATAGCTCCAATACCTTAAATCCTCAGATAAATGGATAATGGTGCATTTAAGACATTAATCAGAATGTATAGGACATGAATGTTTGAAGTATACTTTACCAAACTACCTTTGGGGGATGTAAGCTCAAAACATTACAGAAGAGCTTGTTTAATTTATTATCATCAGATCTCTTTGTCGTTTTAAGACCTTCTGTAAGGTGCTTCAAGGAGAGAGGCTGGAAGACAGAAGCATTGGAAATTTGCATCAGCTTAGAGAAATAAGAAAGACAGAGAACGATGCAGTAGAGAAACAAGGAAAGTAAATATCGTAAGTTATTGTCCATAATACATGAAATTTTTGAAGTTATTCAATACTCACCAGCTTAGCCAGACGACCAAAATTTGGGAGTATCATTGTCTGTTCAACATCAGATACAAAAAGAAAAATTAGGAAAAGAGAGAAAGATATAATACTATGCATAGTTTATGCAAGGTTAAAAGAAATGCAAAGCCTTTCAACATAAGTAACTTTATCTTAATAAAAAATCTTGAACTTACAAAGTTTTCTTTCTCCTTCGACCCACTTTCAACTTTGTTTTGGCCACATATGAAAACAATAGGACCTGATACTTTATCAAACACTTCCTGCACCTTGTGGATAAACACCCTGTCATTTGACTCAGGAACTGCTTTAGACATCCACAGAGAGATATCTGGAAAATAGACAATAAGGGGGGACATTGAATGCAAAACCTGCACAGAAACAAAAACATTACAAATCATAAACAAGAAACATAGCCGATAGAGGATTTTATAGAGAATCCATACCTCTGTCAAAGCCTCCATAGCTATATAGCAATCCTCTGCTTCGGCATCAGGGTCATGCTCAATGTCTTTAACTATACACCCAAGAAGCAAATACCCTATCTTATGAGATATGTAAAACAGATGTCTATAGTTTCAAATCCTATTCAACAACAATATGTAGAATGCCAAAAAGTAGAGTAAAAGTTCATCACACAGGAACATATGAAAGTAATACGTGAGTAATCCAGAAGACAGGATCAGTCAAATACACCAAGAAACTCTGAACAAGATTCTACTGTTTTTAGGTTCAACTTAAAAATAACAAGGTCACATTATCACAAGAGATTGCATCAAAAAGCCTTTTAGTATGTCACAGATTATTACAGGCACAACAGCAGCTAAGGCAAGGTGAGTATCTCAGTAGTTTTTGATGCTTGAGTATTGTGTATTCTTCTGCTCATTCTCATTAATTTCATCGAATGACTTAATCCCATGTAGTTACCAAAACCCTACAATTGTAAGAAGCGAAGGTACCATCTATCCAATAAACTGGGGCCTTCAAGGCCTGCTCCACAAGTTTTTCATCCTTATCTTCAATTGTTTCAGTCTTACTAGTTATATCCAATATAACCGCAGCTTGATCTCCATTCACTTCATATATCTCCCCACGTTGACCACTTGATAGGGGCCTGAGTTAACGATCAACTATTAGTATGATCTGTGGTGGTCTTATCACAAAAAATAATAATTTCACAGGTCCAATGTCTTAGTTCATTGTGATAAGTTTCCTCCAAACTTCATTTATAAAGTTCAGTGAGACGCATTAGTTCAGGACCAATATTGCGAGTAAACATTCTGCACAAACAACCGCGATAACATAGGTCTCCAGTTGTCAAAGCAATTAAAGCACAAATAGAAGACATAAACTTCACAGAAGCTTAACCCAAAGATAATAATTTCAAACAGAAGAATAGTAGTCTTACAATGCCTGCAAAAACTTAATGATTCACCATACAAGATAAAACTCTCAAAAGCAAAATTACCAACTGGGCATAAGCAAACATTTCATGGAATGCAAGTTGAGGAACATCTGGATCATAATCAAGTTATAACAAGCAGCACCTAACACAAAGTACTGAACGTACCACATATCTATTGCCAGTCACAGAGAACAGAAGATTCACTCGCTCTATTAGCCATTAATAGATAGAACAAATCAGTCCCAATGCTGTTAAAAGAACCGGTTTCTTTTTACTAATAGTAAAGGTGCTTATGAGGGGTTTCACTATATCCAGTAAAAGGGAATAAGCAGGTTCCTTATGTGTGCTTGAAACAAGGGGGTTCAGAAAATATTAGAAGAAAACCCACTTTATTTCTCTGATTATATGTAATTTATACATGACTATAATCTATTCTATTACTACTAAACTACTAGATTTTTTGTATATACTAACTTATCCTATCTATAGTGTATCTCATCTTATCTACAAGAAGATAATCTCCTAAGCTAACTAAACTTATCTAAGATAATTATCCAACACTCCCTCTCAAGTTGAGGAATAGATATTTATCATTCCCAACTTGCTTATAATTGTCTAGAATCTAGGCGTAGGCATTATCTTTGTGAAGATATCAGCTTCCTGTGCTTCAATAGGGACATAGCATAGATCAATGCCCCCTTTTTCTATTTCACATTTGATAAAGCTCCTGTCAATTCTAACATGTTTTGTTCGATCTTGTTGAACTGGATTCTTTACTATACTAATGGCTGATTTACTATCACTAAAAACTTTGGTGGGAGAGATAGTGGTGATTAGTAGGTCCTGCATCAACATCTCTAACCAAATAACTTCACAAATTCCTTGTGCAATTGCCCTAAACTCTGCTTCTGCACTACTCCTTGATACTACGGACTGCTTCTTGCTTCTCCATATGACAAGATTCTCCTATAGTTTAGTACAATAACCAAATGTTGACCTACTGTATTCAATACAACCAGCCCAATCCGCATCTGTGAACCCTTCTATGCTTCTTTTCTCATTTTTTCGAAACATTAATCCTCTACCTGGACTGCCTTTGAGATATCTCATAATATGGTTGACTGCCTCTAAATGTCTTTGAGTTGGAGAGTGCATAAATTGCATAACAATACTCACAAAATAAGCAATATCTGGTCTGGTTAGTGACAAATAGATAAGTTTTTCTACTAACCTTTGGTATCTTCCTTTGTCAACAGAAGGATCTTCTTCATCTTTCTTGAAATTCCAGTTTCTCTCCAGTGTAGTTCTCATAGGTTTGCAACCCATCTTTCTTGTTTCCTCCAGTAAATCATGAATGTATTTTCGTTGAGATATGAAAATACCTTCCTTACTTCTAGCAATCTCCATTCTAAGAAAGTGTCTTAATATTACCTTAAATTCCAGCCTCAATTTTTGTTTAAGATCATTGATCTCATTAGTGTGATTGCCTGTGATTATAATATCGTCCACATACACAATCAAGATGGATTTCTTTCCATTTTTTCCACACTTCACAAACATTGT
>JANVCQ010000170.1:101223-112599 GCA_025531925.1 Erythroxylum plowmanianum | reverse complement strand
CACAATAAATTTTTGGGTTAATTATTAAAAAAACTCAAAATTTCTTCAATTTTTCAATTATAGCTCGAACTTTAAAATGTAGCAACAAAATGTCCAAACTTTCAATTTTTTTAAATTATAGCCCAAACTTTAAAAAGAGAATAAAATGCTCAAACTTGCAATTTTCTTTAATTTTAGCCTGACGTTATATATTCTCTTGATGCTATCAGCCTTTTGTTTTCTGTTTGTTCTTCTGACGCCCCAAACTACTCTCGCATTACAACATATTGCACTAGTAAGTTCTTCGTTTTTAGTTTGTTCTCCTGATGTCCTTAGTATAAGGGCATCAGGGCTATGTAATTTGAAAATCGAAGAATAAGGGCGATTATAGAACAAACTAAAAACAAAGGAAAAAATTGAAATCAAAGCGTATGATCGTCGGGGCTGCATAATCTAATGTAGATCATTTTTAAACAACGACATCGTTTTAATTATGTGATTAAACGACGTCGTTTATTAATCTTAATTTGTTGTGTTAATTTTGGCTAACATGTATTAATAGTTAAGGTTTCTGAAACACATGGCAAGCCACATCAACAAACTTAACGGAAAGACTAACATCAAGCTAGAATTTTAAAAAATTTAAAGTTTGAGCATTTTATTGCTACTTTTTGAAGTTCGAGCTAAAATTAAACAAAGTAAAAGTTTGGGTATTTTATTGCTACTTTTTAAAATTCGAGCTATAATTAAAAATTTGATGAAAGTTTAGGCTTTTTTTTATAATTAACCCTAAATTTTTCAACCACGTTAAAGTTTTATATAGCCAAACTGAAGTACCTGTCATCAACTCCTACGCAAACAGAAGGCCCAGTATATTTCACACGATCCCCTAGCAAAAAGAGTTAACCTGTTCTTATGTTTGGAAAGGTCAAGTATTCAATATAAAGAAAAAAGCAAATCAATAACATAGGCAGAAAGTTAGACTTCAGAGATTTGGATTTGTAATATGCATAATAAATTTGAAATCACCTTTCAAATGATAAAGCCAGCATAACCAAATCAAGGACCTCAACAACAGCCACAAACACTCAACCACCTCCATTTTGAGTGGGTAGCAAGTGCAAATAATACTATTAAAATGGATGTACTAAGATATCTCCCATTGCCTAGTCTAGATGGTGAGGGGTTGCATTATGATATCTCATATTCCCCAGGAGTAAGAGCAAAGCAAGCCTTGTAGAACTTGGATAATCCTCCCCCATAAGGAACATGTTGCAGTGGAGTTAAGCTCAATATTATCAAATACCAACAATCAATGACAAAAATTGCCCACTTGCTTGAATATTGGTTGGAGTAATCAATTACAGAAATGCCCACTTATATACTTGAATGTTTGGAGTGGGAAAGGGATGTGTGATAGTGACAAGTAAAACAAATAAAGATGATAATCAACTAATAGTAGGATCAATTGAAGTTATTTTGGGCACATTAAACCAAAAACACAGACACAAATTCATATGACGAAAATGTAAAAAGGAAATGGAAGCAAAAATTGAGAATTAAAAAAGAAAAACTCTAGGTCGAGTGGAAAACTAGGCCAACAAGGAGAGGTTAATATAATGCAAGACATGTAACTCCAAAATGGAAAATAATCAAACAAAAATGTTGCAAAATATGAAGCATGTTACGAAATTTGTTACCCTTCCTAAGAGGTCTTCTGGAATTATTTGATGTAACACCAGCCTCGGAATTTGAGGATTTTGAGGAACCATCAGATTCTCCAGATACTCTCTGCATAAAAGCATCTCCAGAATAAGACTTTTACACTTCAAAATATTAGAAGAAGGTAATGAATATCCCTAAACACAAAAATACTCCAAAGCTCAAAAAACGAAACAAAATCGTGAACAAGACAAGTTGTTGGTAGAGGAAGCAAATAAGTTGTTACCTCTTAATTTTGTAGGAGGCACACATTCCTTTACACCAAAAACAGAGTCCAAAGATAGGAAAAGTGAACAAGAATTGCGAACATGGCAGAATACACTATAATATGCATGTGCATGTGTTTGTACATGCGTGCGTTAATGTAGTTCCATTGTCACTGGCCATAGCTTGCATCAAGATAAGGGAATTCAGCTCTAAATTCCTTTCCCTTTTCTTACTTCAGCTATATCCAATTAATAAGTCACTCAGATCAGTTCTAAATATGAGACTATAAAGTCCAGAAGGCTAACTATGTAGGAAAGTTCAGAGATTTAACCATAAAGATCATTGTTATATAGTTTTGAATATCTACCTTCTAAGCATGTTCCTCTTTTTTTTTGTTTTCCTTTCAAGAACAAGATATAAGGAATCATTCAACTCAAAAGCTTAGACTAGTCGATGAGATATACAGCTAGGTAATAGACTCAAAATGCTAACAGAAAGTAGGTCAACACACCTTGTGTTAAACTAAAATTAATTTTTAATAACTCATACAACATATCATGGTCAAAGAAGATCTGGGAGCATGAGCACACCATAAGACCTTTATGTAATAAAAGCTATGATACCATATCAAGAAACCACTTGACCACAATGTTTAAGATATTATGTGAGGTTCAAGACTGACTTTTTATCAACTCCACACAGCCATCATATAAATTGCCACTTCCTTGAAGAAGTACAATTAGATAGAAGTCACCTCGTCTATTGTTGTGCTCAATTTCATAAAGAATACCCTCATTTAGAAAACAAGATGCAAAGGTCGTAATCATATAGTAAAAAATGTCATCAGTTTTAAGTTTTCTTTGTGCCTTTCGAGCATTTTGTGCCCAGAAGGCATGAACCTGAAATTAGACTTGAATTTGAGATCTATTTTTAAATGAAGTGAAAAAACTTTAACATGCAAGTCTCTCTCCAAAGTTAACAACTATCTATTTTATAATTTATTATACAGTACGTAAACTCCACCTTTGCAAACTCTTGAAGACTGAAAGGAACAAGCTTCTTGATGGCTGCCTCAGCAGTTCCCTCCATGTTAACTACATCATTATCCCTATCAGATTTTGCTTCAGCACTGTTTCTCCACTCTTCTTTAGTAACTGTTTCGTTTTCATCGTCAACCTCGGACTCTGAAGTACACCCCTCTCCAGATTCTGTGTGATCATCTGATTCACATTCTGAATCATCAACTAAATCCTACAAGAAAAGGTCAATAATGTGCATGACTTTAGTTGAATAAGGAAAATATAGCTAATCTTCCAACAAGGTTGTGCCCAAGCAATCTTCAACTTCTTACATAAGGGGCAAGAACACTGCTATCAAGCACTAATAATGAAACTTGTAAATCCCGTGCAAGGGCCTTAACTATTCTCTCCCTATAAAGCTCGGTGCCTGAAATAAGAATCAAACACAAATAATCACTTTGAGTTTGAAAGCAAAATTGTTATGAGATAAGTCATAGCATATGCAATAAAGTATGGTTGATTTTTGACCTGGGATGCTCTGAAGCAGTATTCTTCCAGTTGATGATGCGAGACGTGCCCCATAAGAATTCATGAGTTTCTTATGCTTGAAATGGGAATCGACACATTCCACCAAAATATTTTTGACACTTTCACTGCATGATAAAGCAATTTGTTAACTCTGACTTGGCACTACAAACATTATAACTTATGAGAAAACAAACAACAAAGGAGACAACAATTACTTGATGTAATATGGAAAAGTTTCCCAAGATACAAGTATTTTCTCCCATGGAACAACCCTGCGTAAAAATTCATTTTTTAACTTTTCACGCCTTGTCAAGAATGGAGATTCCAATTTTTTACTTTCAATTGAAAGCATCTCATTATTGAGCCATTCCTTTTGATCTTGTTCTGCCAATCGAGTATGCGCATCATAACTCCTAACGTCTTCCCTTAATGTCTTCTGGCAATGCTTTCCACTGTCAAAATCAGGCCCATTGTTCACAGCAACAGGTTTATCCTCGCTTGTACCCCTTCCATCACCTTGAGAACTAAAAGAGCGAAATTGACTATTCTTCAAAAATAAGGATCTTGATTGAAGTGCTGCATAACTCTTGACTGGCACATTGCTTCTATATGAGGTTGAATGTAACAGGCAACTTCTAATAAAAGCACTATGAGAAGTCCAGCACCCTGCTCCATTTATACAGCTCAAATATCGAGAAGAATGCTGATCTTGGTAGTTTGGCTTAGCGAGATGTCTAGATTCCTGAAAGACTGATCCCCATTTCTGATTTCTTCCCTTTATTCTCCTTGCATACATAGCAGCCTCAAACTCCAAATTTGTACTGCATAGCAAAAATTTCACTGCATCATCGTATAAATTCCACATTGAACAAGTTTGTTCACATGAACAATAATTATAGTAGATTTTTGTCAGCGCTCCAAGTTGTGGAAGTTCCAGCAAAAAACATTGCATATTATCTTATCATGCTGTCCTCTTTAAACTTATTTCAGGTAAAACAAGAATCGACATCAATCTTTGCCCTCTGTTTATGTGAAATTTTGAGAAGGGAATTTTATTTCTAGAAATAACAAGACCCAACTATGTGCTCTTTTCCGTTCCTATTTCTCAACAAACTAGATAGGTAAATAAAAAAGTCAGTTATAAAGGAAACAGATAGACGGGAAATGCTTATTAATTAGAAGACCTAGGAGGAAAACTTAAGGCTTGTTTGTTTCCATTTATATTTTTTGTTTTTTGTTTTTTTCTCAAATTTAATAAAAAATTGTTTGTTTTGAGTTTTTTTTTGTTTCTTCTAGTTTTCATAATTTATAAAAACTATAAAAGTGGTCTTTGTTTTATATTTCTGGTTTTTAATATGATTTACTATCAACTAAATATATATTATTTAACTATTTAATATTAATTATTACTTATTAATAAGAATTATAAATAATTTAATTTAATTTTTATAACTAATTTAAATTTAAAATTAAAATTTTAAAAATAAATATTTAAATTTAGTACTTATTAATAAATATAATTTAAATTTAAAATATCTTCAATTTTTAATTTTAAATAAAATTTTCTTTAATAATTAAAATAAATATTAATTTATAAATAAGAATTTAATCATTAAATTATTTATTTAATAAAATATAATAAATTTTACTAATAATTTATCAATAAATATTATATAAGAGATTAAAATTCAATTTATTTAATTTATTTATTCATAAAATAATTTATTTTTAAGTTATATCTAATATGTAATTATTACACATTAACAACTAAATGAGTTTTTGTTTTTATTAAAAAAACAAAAAAAATGAGGAAACAGAAACAGGAAATGAAAACTAAAAACTACAATTAAAAAATATAAGTAAATCTAATGGCCCCTTAATGATTCACCTCTTATTTATGGGATTTTGGCATGCAAAATCAGAGGATAGAACCTCAGCAACAATATCCTATTTAAAAGGCTGCACCACTATCAACAATATTCAATACTCATTCAACTACAGAATCTTAGATGCTTGGAATCCCTCTCTATGCAAAGCCACAGTTTTGTTCTTCTCAGACTGGATTATTCACCTTAGGGTAAATTTGTCCTATTCCTCTGAATCTTTTATGATCTCTTTCATTTATGCTTCAAACAATGGAAAGAGCTATAGAAAGATCTCATTAAGCTGGGAATTCAAAGTACAAAGACTTGGATTCTACTGGGAGATTTAAATTGTCTCCTATCTCATTATGAGTCTAGGAACAAAGTATGGTTAGAATCTGAACGTGTAGGATCTTGGAAATTGATTCAATAGCCTCTCCCTTTGCGATCGTAATTCTATTAGTCATTTCTTCACTTGGTCTAATGGGTACTCAGGAAGAGCTCTTGTGCATAGAAAGCTTGATAGGTTCTCAATTAATTCAAAGTGGCCAATAAAATTTGTTAAAAGCTTTGGCATTATTTGATCCCCAAGGTGTCTTTGACAATTCCCTGACTATTGTTAGAATCCCAGGCAATAAGCTCCCAAGAAGTCCCTTTAAAATTCAACAATCACCATGTGAATTATGATGGCTTCGATATAATTGATAGATTTACCCTATAATACAGGTACTAATGTTTGAATGTGTCAGAATGCTCGAAGTGATTAAGGAGAATTAAAGTTCCTAAATAAAATAGTGGTAGGGAACATTTCAAAAACTATAAACAAACCAAAGATGGGGCTTGATAATTGTCAAAACCTACTTTATCTCAACCCTTTTGATGATGGAATCAAAGCTCAAGAGCATAAAAGAATCAAGAGTTACATTCAAGCCTTGGCAAACGAAAATTGTCTACTTAAGCAAAAGGCCATAACTATTTGGCTCATAAATCTAATTCAAATCACTTCCATAAATAAATCATGGCTAGAAGAAATTTGAGTAGAATACCTACTCTACTTGATGATAACAATAATATGATAATTGGCCAAGATAAGCTTTGTAACCATGCTCTTGATTATTACAAGGAGGTACACGTTACTAAAAGGAATGTTCCCATTTTTATTGAGACCATTGTTAATCTTGTTCGCACACCTTAATCCTCTCCAAATCGACGAGCTAATTAAGCCTTTTTTCAATTGAGGAAATCAAATTTTCACACACCTTCTAAAGGCCTTGATACAGATAGACTAAATGATTTTTGTTTCAAAAGGCTTGGCATATCATTGGGCAAGACATTACAAAGACCATTCAAGACTTCTTCAAAAGTGATCAAAAGCTTAGGAACATAAACTATGCCTTTATATGCTTAATTCCTAAATCTCATGTTGTAACACTTTGTAACAAATCACATATAAGCTACTTGAGTATAGAGATGGCACTTTTGTCCAACCTGGCCTAAAATGAAGTCAAAAGGCCAGGCTCGAGTTGATAAGATTTCAGGCAAGCTCGAGCTAGCTTGACTTAGTCTAAATAACTTCAATTTGTTTAATGGCTTAAGAACTAATTAACTAAAACAATGTCTCTTTGGGCCCCACTTGAGCTCAACTAGGCTTTGGGCCAAGCCACCCTATTTGCAGATACGTTGAATTTAAGCTCCATTCTTTGATTTATGACAATATGCTCTTGGCATAAGAATTATTGAGGGACTACCATAGAGTGACTAGTGGACACAAATGCTTCTCAAACTAGAATTCCAAAAGGCATTTTGACCCTTTGGAATGGGTTTTCCCAAGTGTTACTCTCACTGCTTTTGATTTTCCTCTCAAGTCCCACAATTGGATCCTCCAGTATATAACTACTACGACATTCCCAGTCTTAATTAATGGGAATGTTACTAAGCTCTTTAAAGGAGGATGACTAGATGAGGGCTTAGACAATATGACCTCTTTCCCCTTATTTCTCCTTGATATGGAGATCTTATGTCTATGAT
Source organism: Erythroxylum plowmanianum (assembly GCA_025531925.1). NCBI lineage: Eukaryota > Viridiplantae > Streptophyta > Magnoliopsida > Malpighiales > Erythroxylaceae > Erythroxylum > Erythroxylum plowmanianum. The sequence goes on along the minus strand of JANVCQ010000170.1, from coordinate 105,254 downwards.
CAAGAAGAAAAAATTTTTACTACCACAACTTCAAATACCACACAAAATGCTACATAAACAAACTTTTTTGACTTGCCACTCCTTTTCCATGGTGACCAAGTGTTAATCGATATCCTCATCAAAGGTCTCAACAATTTTGTAAACTTATCAGGCATAAAAGTTAATAGCAACAAATCCAACATCTTCTTCTTGGCTGGTTGAGCTCACCTAGCCAATCATATTAACCCTTTACTTAGGTTTCAAAGAGGTTATCTCCCCATTAAATATCTCAGCTTACCCCTTGTTACAACTAGACTTGTATATGGAGACTGCATTGCATTTATAAATCAAATAAAAAATAGGATTGAGTGTTGCATTGACAAGCTCCTTTCATATGTTGGTAGGTTATCTCTCATTCAATCTATTATGGAAAGCTTGAATATATATATATTGCTCAACCCATTTGATGCTCCACAATAGAGCAATCAAAGTGATAGAGAAATTAATGAAAAACTATCTTTTGAGTTGCCTTACTAAAAATGCTAATATTGCAAAGGTTAAATGGACTAAGGTATGCTTACTTAAATTGGAAGCTAGACTCACAAATACAACCTATCAAGCTAGTTAACAGATGTTGTTGGCTAAGCATTTATGGAAAGTTGTTCTCGAATAGGCAATCTCTGTGGACAAAATAGATTCAAACAACCCTCTTCAAGACAAGATCATTTGGCAAATTCTCTCTGCTTCAAATTCCTTTTGGACATGGAGGAAAGTACTCAAGCTTAAGGGGTGGATAAGAGACTTCATTCAAGCTAAATAGATCACTGCAAGTCTACCTTCTTTTGGTACAAAAATTGTCATTCCCTTGGTACATTGGATAGGTTTATTTCCCTAAGATCTATCACGGAAGAAATCAAATGGCAAGCTAAGGTTGATATTGTGGTTCACAACAATTTCTGGAGATGGCCGAGCAACTCATCTAGAATTCACCCTATTATAAGGAATGTTATGCCCTTGTACAATCCAAATAGCTCAAGTGAAGGTCAGTTCAGCTAGACAGCCACAACTTCTAACAAATATTCCAACAAATCATTGCTTGCGTTGCTTAGACCCCTAACTCCTCATCTTCATAGGGTGAATTTGATGTGTTTTGATTACCATATTCTAAAAGCAAGTTTCTCAACTTGGCGAGCCATCAAGCACATCTTAAACACAAGAGATAGACTCCATTATCTCAATCTACCCTATAGACATTGCATTCTCAGTAATTCAAACACTGAGTCGTACTTATCTATTTTTCAACTGCCCCTACTGATTGTATATCTGGAAATCCTACCTTTAGCTCTCTAACATATCTTGTTCGACTTGAGGGATATTATTCATTGGGCACTCATCCTTTTAACTTCAAGAATGTAACTCACACTTTTTAAACTGACTTTGAACTACGACATTCACACTATTTGGATCAAAAGAAGTAAAAAGAATTTTCAAACAACAGAACAAATGTCCTAAGGAACTACTCCATCACGTAGTAGGTTGGATTCGTGAAGCTTATATGCTAAGAATGTCAAGTTCCCGCTGAGCAACTCACTATCCTCCAACTGCAACATCTAAGTTAATTACCAGTAGAAGCTGTCTACCTTCATATGTATCTAAATTTATAAGCATGGCTTATTGACGGTACCAGCCTTACTATGTTTTTTATTTTGTAACTCAGCATCTATATCTGGTCCTCCCTTGTCATGAGGGATTGGTGCTGTTCTGTTCTCCTTTTTCTTTGGCAATACAATTCATTACATACCACAAAAAAGGAAAAAAGAACACCGTAGGATCCATACCATTGAAAGGAAAAATAGTTGACTTTGCTCGCATATCAAATAATACCCGAGAGCTCAACAATTACAGAGAAGGAAAAGAAATATCTAAATTAACAACCTTAAGATAGAAAATGAAGAAGAAAACATTGCATTGCTTGCTTGGCTAAGCAGTTCTAAACTTATAAGCATAATGTCAAACAAACATATAACGCTCCGATAAACCCCTGAAGCATAAGTAAAGGGATAATGATCTTCTATTCATTTCCCTTTTAAATTAGCACGTTAAGCCACAACAAACAATGCATTGAAGAAAAAAATTATTCGCATACGAATTCCCCGTTTTCACGAATTAATATATAACAAGAAGATTACCGGAACTTCGACTCCTACACTTTTGTTCGACCCACAGACAATAAATACAGGAAGAGGATTCAAAATATCTCAAACCCAGATGAGTAAAGACTAGTAAAAGAACGACGAACCTTATTAAACCAGAAAATTCAAGCATTACTTGAGCTCATGAGTAGTTGTAAACAATGGTTGTAAAGCTTCCACTTTTGAATGAGAGAGGACAGAGAGCTCTGGACTATCGTTCGAGTAACCGACTCGGGAACAGGCAAAGATTGTGGGCCGCTTGCTTCGTAGTGGGCAAGTTTTAAAAGTAAGAAACCGAGACGGGATGGCAACGGGCGGACTAGGCCACAGGCCAGGCTCGAACTCACTTAAAAATTTTAAAAAGCATCTTTCCAACAAAATCAAGTCATTTGTTTATAAATATAGAGTTGACCGAGTCCAATTTTTATAAATCTGAACTTGCTCGGCTCAATCACTATTCACTATCCCTAAGATAGAGGAAATTATAATCTATACATTTGGTATCATATTTGATTTTAACGTGGCATAATATTAGTACTATTGTGATTATTTTTTAAAAATTATGAATTATTTTTAATATAATTTTAAATTTTTCATTAATTATATCTTCAAATTTTATAATAATATAAAATTAAAATAACTATTATCTCTTTATTTGTATTTAATATTATTATATATGCTTTAACATAAATATATATATATATAACTCAATTTAAAACATATATACCATAATTATAATAAATTAGAAAACATTTTATATATATATATATATATATATATTCTATAAGCTTGTTTTTTAATACAAGGGAAAAGTAAACAACCAAAAAACTAGGGCCTAACTAATGAAGAACTCTGCGGTACAAAACCCTGTGAATATCATGGTACATAGGGGCCATGACAATCATTGGCGCCTCCGGACAGAGATGGACTCCAGGGCTAAAGTAAGCGGCAAGAGCGGCAAGATTGTCTGCACATTGGTTCTCTTCTCAGTGCACATGTTGAATATTCACCTCCCAAGCTCGTCGCCTTCTATAGGTTTGACCCAAGCCACATATTGGCCCAGTGCTAGCTCGTGTTACCCAAACACGCATCGCTCAATGAGTCTAGCCCGGACAATCCAGTTAGCATATTCCATAACTGTTCGATGACCTTCTTCTGGCCAACTGAAAGCTTCCTCAAAGATACTTTTATTGCGTCATTTCTAAAAGAATCAGCAGGCTACCCCGTAGATGGTAGTCCATTGAACCCGTTGGACCTGGTCCTGCTTGGTCAGATTACTAGTAACCCACTGTTTCACATCATGAAGAAAGAAGTCTGGGTCCACGAGGGCAGGTTGGAATTTACGTCAGAAGGCTTTGACTTGTCTACAATCGCGAAAGGCATGCAACGTAGATTCTATAAGCTATTTTTAATTGTTAAGTTTAGAATTATTTATTTATTTTCAATCTTTTTTAGTAAAAATTAGGAACAAACATATCACATTAAAAATTTATAGTGGCAAGTCATATTTTATTCTTTAAGCAAAGGCGAGACGATAGAGATTCTCATTCTGTTATTTAATGAGTTGCTCGATGAATTGAAAGGAGCTAAGTTTTTTTTTAATTTAATTTAAAAGTTGGATATCATCAAATCTGCATGGATCAAAAAGATGTGCATAAGACAGTTTTTTGGACACACCAAGGCTATTATAAATTCCTTTTTTTTTAATGACTATTATAAATCCCTAGTTAAGTTTTTTTGGCTTAACTAATGCACAGACACTTTTCCAAAGTCATATGAATTCGATTTTAAAAAAGTATATGAGGAAGTTTGTATTATTTTATTTTTATGATATTCTTATTTACAGTTCCACATGGAAGC
>JANVCQ010000170.1:69974-89813 GCA_025531925.1 Erythroxylum plowmanianum | reverse complement strand
TACTCCAGTTTCTTTACTTAGTTTTGAAGTCAGATATTGCTGGATTGCAAAATGATGATGGATCCTTTTCTGGTGACATATGGGGTGAAGTGGATACAAGGTATTCTTCCTGTATAATCTTTGTCTTCAAATCATCAGTTGTCATTCCGCTGTCCTAACATTGCTTAGGAATCTGATTTATTCTTTGTAGGTTTTCTTACATTGCCATTTGTTGTTTTTCTCTATTACATTGTCTGGACAAAATAAATGTGGAGAAGGCTGTCAATTACATTGTAAGTTGCAAAAATGTTGATGGTGGCTTTGGATGCACTCCTGGTGGAGAGTCACATGCTGGGCAAAGTATGTTTTACATATCCGTAGATTTCATATGAGATGTTTGTTGGTTGTCAAATCTCAACCCCATTGTTGAACTACGGGCATAACTCTTGCTTTATTTTCCTGTTCCTATTTTATTTCAGTTCACTGTAAAGTCGTTCAGTTGTGATCTGAAATTCATGTTGATTCTAAGCTGCAAATAAGCCTCATTTTCCATTGCTGGTGTAAATCTTGTCCTCTTCATATGATTCAGTTATCGTTTTTAGTTGTCAACATGAGAAACATGAAATTGCGCCAGCATTCATTAGAATCAACAACTAATTCACATTTCCTTCTAAATCCACCTATCTCAGATTTCACCCCAGAATCACCAGATTTACCAAGCACTTTCACCTTATTGTTTCCATCTTGAAACCTATCAATGTCATTTGGCCTAATCATTATGCATTTTTAATATGTGCATTATACTCATCATTGTCAATATGTGTACAGTCTTCTGTTGCGTGGGTGCTCTAGCTCTTACTGGCTCTTTGCATCATGTTGATAAGGACCTTTTAGGATGGTGGCTATGTGAGCGGCAGGTGAAATCTGGAGGTTTTAATGGCCGTCCTGAGAAACTTCCTGATGTGTGTATTTCCTTAAAAAATAAGTTTCTTTCTTTTGATGACATATCTTACAGGATCAACAACATGACTTGGTCTATATTTCTCTGATGTTTGTGTATACAATAATTATAGGTTTGCTACTCATGGTGGGTTCTTTCTAGCTTGATTATGATTGATAGAGTCCATTGGATTAACAAGGATAAGCTTGCTAAGTTCATCTTGAATTGTCAGGTTTGCATGAATTTGATATATAACATCAGTTGCTGATCTTATTTCTCTAGAATCTTGATTTTTGACTACTGTTCATTTTCAGGATATAGAGAATGGTGGAATTTCTGACAGACCTGATGATGCTGTTGACATTTTCCACACATATTTTGGAGTGGCTGGTATTGACAACATAGCTCTGCATATTTTAAGCTTCTGTCTCCATTTTTCCTCCATTCATGTGACGTAATTTTTCCAGAGATTGTCCTTATGTTTCACATCAGGAGGATTTTATTCACAAGTTTGAACCTTGGACATGCCCTCAATAAATAGATCATTCGTTTCCTTTCTATATGGACCGGAGATTTTTAAAGAATTTGCACTGTTATTGATCAATTATAGCAAATCTTGTGTCTTGCTTTTCACTATCAGCATTATTTACTTTCCCTACTAGTGCTCTTCACTCGTCCTGCTTGAAAGTATGCAAATTCAAGCTTAGATGGTTGCTAGAAAACATTATATGCATTTTGTACGGCTAAAAGTTTGGCTCTGTAATGTCTTCACACATTCACTGCATGCTTCATTCATTCTTAAGCGTCAGATTACTAATCCATTGTGCGAGTTATTTGTATTGAGGGTTTAGCTAAGGTTCAATGTTCCCCGAAGATAGTAATTATGACTAGTTGCCTTCTGTACTTTTCTGTTGTTATGGCTTTTGCAGGACTTTCACTACTCGAATATCAAGGTTTGAAGGCCATAGATCCAGCTTATGCTTTGCCTGTTGATGTTGTGAATAGGATTTTCATTAGCAGATGAATTTTCTCATCATTCACAAGAACTACCAAATACTCTTCCTGTCCAGACGTGTTTTGATATCTGATGGTTAAAGGTACTGCTGCATGTTAACTCCAGGTGGTTGACAAGAGGCTTTGTAGACTAAATTCAATTAATTCCCTTATCATCCTTTTTCTTTTAATTTTCTAGGAACTCAAAAACTTGCATCAAAAGATCCATTTAAACTTTTTTATACACTAGAAAGCAGTTTTTATCGTTCTCTAATATTATTTGTTCAAGTGCAAATTGAAATTCAGGATATGCACTTTGGTAAGGTTGGCAACTAAGGTCCCGATCTTTTAAAGCTTGAGTAAAAATTATCAAGTTTGTATAGACTTTAGTTAAATCGATGACATATTAATTAAAGTTTAGACTTTGGATTAAGAATGGCTCAACAAAGCTCGTAAGTGGAATTGATGTTTAATTTTAGAGATTGAAACAAATCATGATTAGAATTGTTAAAAGGGTAATACAAAACATTATACACAATTCAAAATTAATTTAAGTTTGAGATTTGAGTTAATTTATCAACTTTGAAACGAATAATGATATTAGACCATCATAAAATTGACTAAAAATTAAATAAAATTAAAGAATTTAAAATATGATTAAAATAGATTATTTTTATTGAAGAATTTGAATTTTAATTAAAAAATATATTGTTAAACAAAAATTAATTGGTTTATTTTAACTTATAAAAATTAATTAACTTACAAAAATTAACCGATTAGTTTTTAATAAGAAAAAAGTTAAATTTCTAGAAATTTCCTCAAAGACAAAAATATCAAAAAATTAAATCACAAAAAATAATATATTTAAAACAGATAATTTTTTGCTTAATTTTTAAAGTTCAAGGTATTTTTCTCTGTATGAAATTAGAAATTTTGAAAAATTGATTTGACATTAGCCTTTAATTTTATTTCCTTTTCATGGTCCTAAAATAAGAAACTTGGATGCAATTTTCTGTTGGACACAGCGGACATATTTTTGAAAACGAAAAATAAAATAAACAAAATGGAAACAAAATACTTAATGTGGTTCGCCTAATTTTGGGCTACGTTCATGGACAATACTCATAATAATTTTTCCACTGTTACAAATAGTAGGTATAAAGAGATAAAACCAAAATAGTGACTCACAAGATATTTCCCGACCTAAAAATACTAACCTCACTATTTTGTCACTCATAAACTCTTTAAAAAAATATTTCTTGACATCAAAGCGTTGCTTTGCTCTGGTTTTCTTCTATGTTTTTGTTGTGAGTATGTATGAAGCAAAGAATGCCTTATATAGGCACTCAATCGCGTGAGACAGCAACAAAGGCAACTGCCTTCTTTTCTTTTTCACCTAATGCGGCGTCGATATTTGTTGAAAAAATGGTGCCCCTTCAGGTGAGGGACCCATATCCAACATTTTCTCCATTAGATATTACCTTACACCTTTTATTTTGTAAAGTGAACATTATAAAATTGACAAAATACACAATTTATAACTTGTTATTTCACACAATTAACATGTACCAAAAGTCAGTCATTCCCATAAAACTAAAAGAAAATATGTATGAAAAGCTATCGTTAACACAAGAACTGCAAACTGAAGTAAATTACAGAAACTGGAAGCAGAATTATTCGTAACAACCTAATAATGAAAATCCATTCCACAGCTACAATGTCCCTCCCTATGGCTTCCACAGAATGGTTGTCTCAGCAATCATTGAGGTCACAACATATGGATCCATGTTTGATGCTGGCCTTCTATCTTCAAAGTAACCTGCCAAAATAGCCAAGTTTAGGAGACAATGAAAAACGCTCCTTGTGGTTACTGCTATAAAACTAGTTTCTGTAAGTTGGAATTTCAGAGAATTGCATTTGTGGCATGGAACTAGCCTGGAACTGAAATGTTGGAAGGAATATAATTTTGAGGAAATGCATGTGAAACAAGAAAGAATTGATGAATGTTACAAGTGACAAGAAAATTAAGCGAGTTAGAATTTTCATTGCTTAGCAGACTAGAACTTTTATCTGCATTTTCAAGCTTGCAGTTTGGCACCTAAAAAAAGGAAGCATAAAACTGATTGTCCCTTTTCTATCTATGTTAAGCACAGTCTCCATAAACAAACATCACTGAGAGGATAAAAATGAGCGAGTGATAAAAGATGATCAGAAAATAACTGAGATAGCTTCAGAGGAATGCATAATCAACTCGCTTTACCTTTTCCGCTTTTCTCTGTGTCGCGACCAACACGAACAGACGCTCCTCTATTAGCAACACCCTGTAATTTTATCATAGTTAAATATAGAATTAGTAAGTAAAGTAATTGCACAAGACTGGGATAGATATATATGCAAAGTTGAGAAATTTTCATATAAATGGACCTTGCTTCTTTTCCTTCCTGTAGAAATGGTAGCTGTTACTTACCCATGAGAAAGTATTGATATCAGCAGTTTCATGTCGACCTGTCAACCTTCTCTCATTTCCCTTTCCATAAGCAGCTATATGCTCCTTGTGACGCAGGCCTAGTTTCTCAATGGCCTTCTTGATAACCGTAATTCCGCCATCATTTCTCATGGACTTGGTGCTGGTGCAGTATCAGACATTGAACTATCAGGAATTGCAGTTCATACATGTTCACAGTTCTAAAGAAGAATCCCAAGTGCCTAAGTATGAAACGTGCTTCATTAATTGGGTGCCTGAGCCAAGCATACCTATAGTTGGTGTGAGCACCTGCGCCATTCCAATCACCCTGTATTGATAATGTCAAAGAAACATTAACAAGCAGTAGATTGACTTTCACCCAAAGGTAAATGTGACATTCATCGTCTGATATTTGACACAAATCAATCATCTAATAACAGGCAGTATAGTTTAAGGATTTAGATAATGGTTGAAAAGCAGTCCAAAAGAAGAATTAAGAGGTCAATCATGGTGTTATCACAAACCTGGATCGGTTTTGGATCGAAGCTAAGGACGACGCCAGCAATTTCAGTGATTCTCTGTTTGAACATGCAGAATTGGAGATTAGACATCATCAAAGAGAAATAAAAAGGGAAATAATGCAAACAAGTTGATGATAATCGTATAGGATTACCTCAAGAATATATCTAGCAATCCATAGTTCATCACCAGCAGAAATGCCAACTGCAGGGCCTACTTGAAATTCCCACTGTTCAACACAGCAATTCACACGTTATTAGGTAGATTAAATGAATGAAGAAATCTAGAAACAAGACCAAAGAGTACCTACCTGGCCAGGCATAACTTCACCATTGATACCGCTGATGTTGACACCAGCATACAAGCAAGCCTTGTAATGGGAATCCACTATGTCACGTCCAAAGGCTTTGTCAGCTCCCACTCCACAGTAATAGGGTCCCTGCATGGACACTCACCATATGTGTTATAGAGATCATGGTAGATTCTTTCCTATCTTGGAAACATATAAATCTCTGAGTCAAATGGAGAGGCGCTTGTATCTCCCCTTTTATCAAACAAGATCATAATCATTCGAACCTGGGGACCTGGGAAGCCACCAACTGGCCAGCCAATGGGCCACTTGACATCCTTTTGGAGAAGGGTGTACTCTTGTTCAATTCCATACCTGAGTTAAAAAAGATATTAATAAGTACACAACTCCATTGCTGTTTCTTGAAGGTAGAAGAAAGAGGATAGCAGAAATAAGACATAACAAGTTTTGACTTAAGCACTGGAACTACTGAAGATATTATGCCAAACACGTTAGATGCTATCCAAGATACAACAGAAGACGCCAGCCACGTAGCAGATTCACACAGTTATCAGAGAACGTAGATACTTAAAGATTAAGAGCTAAGACTTACTAGTCCATATCTGTAAGTTTTATAAAGTACCCTGACTTAGTTCAGCTCATTATCACTAACATAGCGAAGTCCATACTACTGTTCTTTTGGTCAACAAAACCAAACTATTCATATGAACATGATCAAGGGAATTAAATTTTGGCCTAATTACACATACTGAACTTTATGCTCGTATACTCTATGCAAAAGTCAACTTTTTGTACCGGCGTACTAATGAACAACTAGAAGCTGACAATGATGTGTGTTTAAGTTTTCAGAAGACGACAGGTACGGTATTTACCATGTCATAACTTCTTAGTATTTAACCGATACACCTAACTCCTGGCAATCAGTCTCTGGTAGATACCAATAAAGGAAAAATCTTTTTATGAATATGACAGTGTTTTCACTAAAGTTTCAACTAATAAGCCAACGTCTGCAAAAACATTTTCATGCTTGTCTTGAAGATTGACAATAACCTAACCAGAAATGGACGTTTTGACTTTTGAGTGGTTTTAGCAATCAATTTCAAGCAGAAACATACAAGAAAACCCCCCACAAACAATAAATAGAATTTTTTAACAGATGTTGACTACAAAATAAGCAACCAAAATACTTGTCAGACAAATTTAACAGATGTTGACTACAAAATGGTTGCTTATGAAACCAACCATTCATAAGCAACCACAATACTTGCCAGACAAATTTAGTTGACCAACAACGAATGCAAGACAAAACTATTGTTTTGCAAGAAATAACTATGAATTGGACAATCTAGTTTGAACAGCAACTGGTCTCGAAAACAACTATGGAATCTGCGCTTAGTACGATGCAAAATTGTCATTAACGTCGTGTATTAGAAAAAAACAGCACTTCCAATGATGTTTTCTCAAGCCACGTTTCCTAGTACTGACTACGAGATAAAGGGTAGAAGAAGAATTTTCATGGACTTTTCAAAACGATGTGAACAGCGAGATTTTCTTGACTTGTAAGCCAAGATTTTTCTTTGTGAACCATTCCAATCATAGAAAATGGTGACCATAACATTCAATAGTGTTTGTATCTTTCCTCCCTATTCCATACTCTTTTTAAATTATCCCAAAAAACAAAAGGAAATAACCAATTTCTATATTCCTTTGATAACGACGAATCCGAGCGTGAGGTTATTTAGAAAATCAAGAACTGCAGAGCTTATCTGTTTGATGTTTAAACAAGGCAACTGTTGCAAAATAATACGCAATTATTTGTTCTTTAGTGAAGTTCCATTTACGAAAAGTCTCGTGAATGAGTGTGCATGTTACTTTAGGCGTTACTCTTGAGAATAGGAATGAATTTCACCTAACCACAAATTGTAACGTGGACAAATCAGATTTGATTAAACAACTTCTGTATGATGTTTTACCAGGGCTCCTCGGCGATGACATCAGGGTGGCTGAAAATCTTCGCAGCATTGAACCTCTTATTGGTGGGGATGGGTTCTCCGGCAGGAGTGTAGGCATCGCACATCACCTATATATAAATCGTGATTAGTGAGGTTTGCTGTTATTACGATTATTGCCAGAAAGAACTTGACTTGTAGCGCCTAGAAAAGTTCCAACTTTCCAACCGGAAATCACGAGAAGTCACGAGACTAGAAGCTGACGAGTCAAAGATTACAAATTTACCAGGATGTTGTTTCCTCTTCTGAAGGGATCTTTGAAGATTGCTTGAGGGCTGCTCAAGTTACAAAATTTATCAGCAAATGCAATCACAAAAGATCAGCGAAACTGAACCCCAAAAAAAGAAAAGAAAAGAAAAAAAAACACGTTACATACTACAAAATAACTTCACTGTCGTCTCCAGGGGCTTGGTCGGTGCTTGAACCGTCGTAGTTCCACTTGGGTAGCTTGGCAGGATCGCTTACAGGCCCTGGAAGGGTCTGTTAGAAATAGAAACGAAGTGTATCAACCAATGATCAAGAAGGCAAAAACATTTGTACATATCAGAGCAAGAAAAGAGTATACTAAACCAACCCTGGCTTTGCTTCTCAAGTCCATCCCAGATCCACCAATCCTGCAGAAAAGAAGCAATAACCCATAACTCAAAAGCACAAGAAAAGCAAAAAAACTTCGTGGGTTTGGTAGTACTTAGATAAAAGATTACAACTTTACCATATATACTCGGCAATGATCTTATCAGTAGTGCCTGAGAGGTTAAGGTTGACGAGACCATTGAGAAGAGACATGACTGCTACACTCACTATAAGTCGGTTGAGGGTGTGGTGGGGGTTGGGTTACAACTTTCCAAAGTGTTTAAATTGAGGAGTGTTGTGTTTGTACTTTGTACTTTGCAGCCAGCTAATCTTCTACCCTCCAATTCCAGTAGAGAAGGGATGATATGGTCACTTACCTAATTTTCCAACATATATGGAAAAGATATTCCAAACAGTAAAGTTGACTGAAATTAAGAAGAATATTCAATTTCAACCACAATACGTGGTGGATACCATGCCAACCACACGGCCCACGGAATCTCTACATAAGCTTTAAATTTAAAAATTAAATTTAATATTTATGAATATATACAAAAAGGGATTTTAATAATTAAAAATTTTTAATTCAATCATTTAAAAATTAAAATAGTTTAATTAATTTAAGAGTATTTATATTTAAAAATAACTGAATTTTAAAAAATTTTAATTCAGTTTATTTTAATAACATGTATATTTAATTAATTAATTTTTATAAATTAAAAATTTTCATTTAATTGTCTATTTCTTTAATTAAAATTTAATTTTTAGTCACTTATTTTAATTTTTTTAGATTCTTTAATTTTTTTAATTTTTATTATATATCAATCTTACTAGTTGAAATTGAAACCTTAAGATTATGTTTAGTTGAATGTAAGATTTTTAATGAAATAGAATGATTTATAATATAATAAAATATAAATGGATGTAATATTAGAAAATTGTTATTTGAGAAAAATGGAAGAGTTCATAACGTAATACAGTGAAATGTTGTTTAGAATAAGGGTTTATAAAAATCTGAGGTTTCTCATTTTTACTGCATATGATGAAATGAGATGTTACATGAAACTCTCTTTTTTCATTTCATTTTATTCCATTCTATTATTAACTCTCGTCTCAAACAATGGAATGATATTTCATTCCATTAACAAACTCCTAATTAAATGTAACTTAAATATTTTATTCTAGTGATTTAATTTTCTATAACATTCTTTAAATTAATGGAGTCTCAAATAATAAGTTAATTATCTTATTGAACTTCAAAATCAAGAAAAAAATACTTATCTATTATTCGACAATAATTATGGATTCTCTGTATCTTGTACAGGATATGAAGTGGGTGGCATCCTACATAATCTCTAACAATTTTAATTTTAGAATTAATTTTCCATTTTTTTCAAAATTTTGTGATAAGGACGTCCCTAAAAATTTGCAATCGATTTTATTTGTTAATTTTAAATTATGAACTCATATTATTTTAAGAAGCTCGCAACATAATTATTAAGAAGAAAGTATAATAATTAAAAGCTAGTATTTAACAACATTTAAAGGGAATCAATTACATAATTATTTATTAATAATAATTATTAAATTAAGATTTTTATTATAAAAATAATGCTTTTATTATTATATAAAAAGAAGTGAATGGTCAAAACGGAAATTAATTAATTAATTTTTAATTAAAATAAATCAATCAGAAAAGGTTAAAATTAAACAAAAAATTTAGATAATTCAAGAATTTATACTTGAATCTATCAAAATTTTTTAATCATCGACAATAATAATTATGCGGAAGATAAAAAAAGAAAACAGGTTTTGGTATAGTTAATCTAACTCCACCACCTTAACCAAATAATAATAATAATAAAACTCCACCACCACCATTGACGCAAAAATCGAATATTTTAAGGAATAATTGTTAAAAAATCTGTGTTTATCAAAACTATTACAAATATTATTTGAAATCTTAAATGAAATAAGCATAACACCTATCTTTTATCCTTCGCCAATCATCCCTCATAAATCTGAAATCCCCAATTCAAACTAAATCAATCAAATAAAAAATTACGGTTCTACAATCTGTTTGAAGATGAGGATAAAGACTGGACGTGTTCTCCGCCTTTTTTTCGACTGTTTCTTCAGCCGTAAGAAGCCCCCACTTGCCGGCTCCACGACGCTCAAAAGCCTCAGAAAACACCATTTTAAGTACTTTCAAGTCACCAAGCTCCCCAGGAGCACAGATAAGCCTGGATTCAAAATTAAAGCACGCGTTACCTTCGAAGTTATCATTGAAGAAAGGCACCAGAAAGAGGACATAACTTTGCACCAAGCAATCCCATTCTATCACGAACTGGTGAATTAGAAGTGATTCAGCATTTTTGCTAAAGCATTCATTAGCACAGAAAGTTTGAAGATTTCATGGACTCTTAGATTCTTAGAATATTACGTCCCCTTTCTACCGCACTCACCATTTTTCATAGGTTCCTCCAACTCCAACAGTTGAAAACTCATAAAATTTGACAATGGCAAATGAATTAAGAAAAATGAGTCAGGAATTGGTTGTTTAATTTATTAGTGATTTCACATTTGACATTTGATTATGAAAGTTCAATTATATCATTTTGCTAAGTTGAGTGCAAGTGTAATGTCATTTAAAAGTGTAGTCTCGTGCTACTTCTAACTTACTTTGGATATGCATCTCTCGGTGATAATATAAATTATAAAACATGTATAATTCATGATTTTTTTTACTAATATCGCTAAGTTCTTGTATTAGCAATGGCAGCATTGGATAGTTCAAGTTTCTAATGTGAAAGAATAATGCACCAAATGTGTTGACGACTAGGGGACTAGTTTAATGAGTAGTACGACTAAACACGCCAAGACAAAGCACTCAGATTCACTTCCCATGATTCCAGGGGCAGCATAGTCTCCATTAACAATGTATCGTAGTTTTACTTTGTCTTCTAAACAGCTTTAAGTTATTACATGATGACATGATCCTACATTTAGTAGCATACGTACCTTCAAGTACGAACCCATAAAGGTTCCAAAGAGAAAGCCTTGTCGTTTTGGTTATGGCCAGCAGGAGTCCCCTGTGGTGGTGCATGCACAGTTATGGGAAGAATCCACTCACTTTTGTCTCTGCCCTCTATCAAAAGAGGATGCTCATACCTGAGCGAGGAAGATCAATAGAGTATCAGTATGCAATATGATCAAAATATTTGAAACTCAGAGAAGAAAATCACATAGTTGAGCATAAATATGCAAGTCACAAAGATTTAGGCACTTAAATGAAGAACCTTACAGTCAAATCAATCACCAAATCAAGAAACATGGCAATGCTATCATAAAGCAATACCTTGTCCAGTCCACATTTTTTGGAGTTGTGAAAAATTCAAATCGTAAAGCCCACTTCACTGAGACATGGGCAGTGGAAAAGGACATGGGACCATCTGTAGGAATTGAGAAAAGAAAACTCGTCTGCACCAGATCTGCAACAATCTCATGGTGATCACTCTGCACCTGCAAGAATGACGCAGCATAAAGGCTAATGTTGGATTGTACAGTACAAATGTCCAGTTACTAATCATCAATGAAACTAACCAGCAGAAAAGAGTAAAATAGATAGGGAAAAGGGCATGCCAAGAACATATCTAAAAGCATAATTAAGGCTTGGCTTTTAATGTTCTTGCATTCCGGCTAAATACAAGCTTATCACTCAAATGGACAGGAAGAACCAAATGGACAGCCAATAAACTAAGATGACACGTAACCCGATTTTGTTTATATAATATGTAGTTCAAATACACAGACAAATCAATGAACACAAGTCAAGCTGTACGGATTAGATACCTACCTTTGTAATCGTAGGAGAATTCCGGCGAGAAGGGTGAACAAACTGTCGGTCAACGGTCTCTGAAGTTTCTAATGTTATTGAAACCTGCACAATTGAAATGCTTCTCAACATCAAAAGATCTTTAGAAAAAAACTCGCATAATACAAGTGAGTAATCCTTTGCTTCTTATATAGTTACCTCAAGGCATCTCCTAGTTCCTTCTTCATGAAAAAAGGTAAGAGTTCCACCTATCTGCCACTGGAAAAGGTAAGTATAACGAGAAGGTAGCTTGGGAAAAGGTTGAGATTAGAGTCGAGAAAACAGACTAGAATAATAACTGTCATTACCATATCACTGAAGTAATACGTGGATTCAGAGTTTTTTGGAGAAAATCTTAGCAAAACTTGATCATCCATCCTGATATTGTAAGACCTTCCTCGAATAAAGCCTTCTGCTGCAGAAAAAGAATTGTCAGCGGACTTAAAATGTCCGGAAGGTATTAAGAGATGTTAAAGGGTGGAATATCTTATATTTACATTCTGCAGGTTCGCTTGTTCTTGCAGCAGGTGCAGAGGATACTGCAGCACTATCATCCCAAGACTTCTGTCGCTGGCTTGGAGAGACAATGGCTATTGAATTGCCAGGTGATAAAGGACCTGTGTTGCACATATTAAATGGTTCAAAAAGCTTTTGTCAACATATAGCACAGGAAGCATTTATTGCTTCAGTAGGAAATGACACTGATTTAAAATAACAAAACTAAGCAGTGAAGCATATCCATTATTTAATTTAAAGAAACAATTTCAGCTAATCACACCAGCGGTAGAGTCGTGAGAAATCTCTGCCACAGACAGCCGAGGAAGTGTAAGGTTTGATGATAAACTTGCACGCCCTCCTTCAATGTTCGAAGCATTTTTACTTGAAGACCTTACTGCAAAAGATTGCTGGGATAACGAGCTTCCAAAATTCTTGTATATATTTTCTTTACTGGCATTGTAGGAAGAAACAGATAAAATTTCATCCCTTGAGCTGTCATACCCTTCATCAACTCCGTCGTCCAAATCATTTGCTCTAGTCTGTTTCAGAGAACCAACTGAATTTAATTTCAGAAGGTGACAGCAATTTATAGTTCCAAAGTAATGGTGTTTAAAAAAATGGTTCTCAAAGAACATATCAGGCGTGTAAAAACAAAATCACTCATTTTAATCTGCAGAAGAGTAAAAACAGGGTGACAAATGCCTCACCCATTCAGAATCCCCATCCGTTTCTTTCCAGTATAGATCCAACTGGATGGTAGTAACAGGAAGAATGCCTGAAAAAGTACATAATAAATCTACTTATGTCATTAACAGATAGGGATTGAAATAGAAGTGTATGTAATATGTTGCACAATGATTTTGCATGCAATAACACTATAATGGGATAATTCATGACTTTTTGTATAAAATGCATGTTAGATTGCAAACCAAAGAGCAAATTCCTCAAAATTCCCTAAATTGCAACTCCAAACAATAATTCTTTGCTTTTCTTTGAACCTTTAACTTCTTAAACTGCAACAAATAAGCCCAACATTTTCCTACACCACATCAATCGTCATGCACAAGCCAAATCAGTATTAACAGCATCTTTGAAACAAATTAACTTCACAACTATTACTGTGTGGTTTCATGTCGGAAAAACTGAAGATCTGAGATAAAGTTGGCTAGGTTGGTCTTGAATTAGACCAAAAAAAAAAAATCATATATGCATGTGGAGGCCCACCAAATTTAACTGGAGATATTAGCATTAGCAACAAATGATGTAATGATGGGAACTAATGATCATATAGTTGTTACTTTTATTCATAGAAAACTTTCAATTTACTAAAACTATTTTATTCAATGACAACAACTATCTACATCTTTCTTTTATGGTCTGTCTCCCTTACATACAACATTGAACAACTTAATTTACATACCATCTTAATTCTCATTGTCTGGTACTCATAAACCAATTTCCTGTCCCAAATCATCAAATCCTGAAATGTGAGAAATTTAAGGCAAAGTAAAATGGATTCACACCACTCACCATCAGTTTGACCTTCTTCCATTAGTAGGCCATTACTCTTCTGGGTCACCCAGACTTGCAATGGAATCCGAGCTTCCTGCAAGAATTTAAATCTTACACCAATACTATGACATGTCTGAATATTCTAACGTGTAACCAGTCCATTATAAGAAGATTAATTACTATTCACAAACTTCACAAAGGGAATTAAGACTAACATACTTTGCTGGAGTAAACCAAACAAATGAGACTGAAAAGAAATATATGAAGAACTTTAATGTTAAGCAAGATTTACACATTTTGTACACGTACCATAAGCAATGTTTTCCTATAATAAACTCACCACTTGCAAGCAACAAAAAATGAGCAATACATGATGTGAATTGACTTAAATGTGTAAGAATGGACCATTATGTTTTAGTGAGGGCATTGATGAAGAGTCAGCCATGCTAGAATGTCTTGGGTTGTCCAGCGTTTGAATCTTACTTTAGAGTCTTTTATCTTATTTGGGCCAATCAATGATCCTTGTATCTGGGTATCAGCAATTAAAAGTGGATCTCTTGCCCTTTCAGTTTTTGAGAGCAATTCCACGATTACGCAGAATATGTAGCAGCAATCTTTTAAAATAGGCATCTAGCTTTTTACAAATTAACTAAGTAGCCCCATTGAGTATTGACGATCATGCAATCTTTAGCTTCCCTAGGATTGTTTATGGAATTCTACTAAGATATATGACACAAAAGAAACTTTAAGTGGAATGTCAAAAGCATAATGGCTTACACCGCACAAATGTAATGCATGATTCTCTGAACCAAATATGGGATTTAGCATAAATAAAACAAAACTAGTTAGCATTAAGTTAAATGCAGAAGAAAGATGATAGCTTCTCAACAGATGTAGTGGCATCCTGATGACCATGGTTAGTAGCAGGAAAAAAAAAGAAGGGATAGAAAGATTTTTATGCACCATCACAGCAAGATATTAGCAAACCCACCAGTCCAACAAGATTGCTTGAAGGTCCGTGAGAATCTCTGCTTTCCAATGTCAACCATCGTCCAGAAAAAGTACTCCGTATATAGTATAGATAGCGAATGGTAGCACCCCTGTAAGATGGAGGTATAATAACAGGAAGTACAGCTCGCACCAAATCTGTATATCAAGTAGTTTACTTTAGCCAATTACCTAAAATAGATGCTGCACACTATGGAAGTTATTATGTACCACTCTTTTGCTGATAAATAACTTGTATCGTTTCATAAACTTAGCCGCTTTATCAAATCAAATTGAAAAACTAAGCTAACAGGACGAATTTCAAGAGACAAGGTCTGGCATTGACAAGCTTCTCAAATATCATCAATTAGTTGGCCATGTAAGAGAAAGAAAATGATTGAGTGCAGAATCAAATAACTTGATGTGACAATGATGGGACTCAGCACTGTTGTCAAAAGACAACGTAGTAAGTCATACAACATAATTTTCCAAAAAAAAGTCATACAGCATATCAACTGATTGCAAAACAACTTTGCTGGCCCAATTTTATCAATCATAAAGTTACCAGCCATACATTCAGCTTAAAGTATAGAATTATCCACTCAAACTCAGAAACATATAATCACAATTAGCAATCTAAAATCAATATGAACAACAATTATAGAAAGCGATCCATGTAATAACATATCTAAATACTCATAAACATTCACATAAAAGCAGAACCGGAAAATACATGTTTTGGTGGCACCAGAGGACAGGATCTGATTAGAAACCATTGATGATGTCGAGCAGTCCATGAAAACGTATTCACCTAAAAGGTAACAAGCATGAATTGTTAAAACATGAAAACTTAAAGGTAGTTAAAAAAACATCTCTTTATCAGTTTGCACGTTTGTACATCAATTTTCCAATATTACTAGTCTAATTGTGAAAAAGAGAAAAAGAAGTATTTGGCTAATGTTATTAAAATCATTTGGTACGTTGGCAGAGAAAGGAATATTAAAAAGAAGAATAGAGGACCTGTCAAACCGTCACAATCAACTTGTGAAACTTCTGCAGTTCTTGGTGAACTGACTGATTATAATTATAAGCAAAATAACTTGATCATGAAGACTAGACTCTCTTTTAGGTTCTCTCTTTTGCAAATCTCTTCCTGAATATTGGCTACAACTAACCAATTTGCTTTCATCAATCACGTCCCATATGAGCATAGCCTACACAATTTTGAAGGAAACAGCACAAAATCGACAAGCCTGACATTCTTTCAGTTCAAAAATTGCATGCTCAATTCCCCCTTTTTTTTGATAACTACAAGAGAATAAGCAAGACAGTTTGATAATTTCAACAGTAAAGAACATTATACAAACCTCTTCTCTGTCTGGAGCTGGGTACCAGTTTCTGGGTAGCAAACCACTGAGTATCCAATTTCTCAATTCCTTTAATTTCAAAGCCAAGCCTTTCAATCAACAAGTTCAAGCCTTCAGTAGCACCATCACTAGGGTTGGATATCTCAATAGTAACCGAAACCGAATCACCAGGTCTATACACATCTCTATCCGTTTGCAGCTTTAATGTTGGCTTCAGTTCACTTCTCAATCCATCAGGAGCATCATCAGTTTTGTTCCCAAATAATGAAAATCTTTTAGATCCCAACATTTTCTCCACTAATCAGTACAAATACTCACTTCTTGTGCAGCTTTATTCTTAGTAAATATTCATTGTGTGTCAAGTCAATGAAGAATAACGCGAGTTAAAGCTCAAACAACGATCACAAAATAACCCTGCAGAAAGCAAAGCAAATAAAACTCAAAAACAAACATACATTGCAAGATTATCAGTGGCGAAAAGGAAATGAATCCTAGATCTCTACAGAACCAAAACAGCCAGCATTTCAGAGAAAGATCGATAAACATCGTGTCAAAAATTCACGAAAATTCTCACCCAAAATGAAAAGACACACCAAATTGAACAGGAAATGCGTGCCGTACGTCTGACGACGCAACTTTCGCCTTACACTCGAGTACACATGAAGAATCCAAAAGAGGTGAGCATTAGAATTTTCATTGCATCATTTTGTTGCCGAGGCAGTGGTCGGAGAAAGTTGAAATAAGAGAAGACGGTGGTCGTCACCGATCTGTAACAGTATCCGTTCAGAGGCTCAAGACTAAAGCTTCCTTGTATTTTATTTTCGTTTGATAAATTTTAGAGTATGATTTTGGGGCTTCGGTTCTTTCTTTTTTCTTTCTCGACTTGTCCTTGACCCGCAACAGACGTTGATGGGCTCCGTGCGTAGTGTTTCAAATTTTCAACACAATACTTTCTAGTACTTGAGGAAACGGTTTACCAGGTGAAAAAGGCTCTTCAGTGAGTCTCCACTCTCCACCACTCGGCATGTTCTCCAAGGTTTCCCCTAAGCCTTGAACTCGCCGGCGTGCGCGGTGTTGCGGTGTTTAGGGTCGGCAACGACTCACGTTGGACATTCGAATTTGATCAAAATTTGAGTTAAAATTACTCTATATTGGTTAAGGGATTCCTATTCAGTTAGATTATAATCACGTTGTTTCATCAAAATTATTAATGTTTTTCGAACAATCAACTTAAGAGTTGGTTGGTTTTATTTCTTTTTTTTGTTTTTAATTATGTTTTCTACTTTTTTAACAAAAATTTATTTAATTGATATTTATGATAAAAATTGAAAATAAAAATATGTTTAATTTTATCATCTTGTTTATATTTGTATTTGTATTTATATTTTATTATATTATTATATGGTAATATTAAACTTTATTTTATTTTATTTTTGAACATGTCAAATTATATACTTAAATTAACTATTTCTCATTATCATTAGAAATACAAAATATAAATATTAAATTTAATTAAAGAAACCTGCACATTAATTTTATATAATAAAAGACTTTAAACTATGAAAATTATATTAACATATTTTAATTAAATAATAAAATATTTTCATCATGCTATAATGCTTTAAAATATTATATTAGTGTAATTTATAAAAAGAAATATAAATCAATTAAAATTTTCATTAATATAATCATTTTACATTTGTATAACAATTTCATCTCACTTTCGAGATATGCTTCGAAGTTTTGTTGCATTGATATTATACTCCACACCCAGAACTTACGTTTTCATTTACACTTTCTACAATTTACTCTTCATTTTCACCATAACCATCATAATCAATCCCTTTGTCAATATATTATAACAAAATAAGCAATAGCAATAGCAATAGCAATTGTATTTTTATTTATTCATATCATAAATTTGTATGTTTAAAAGTATGCAGAATTTTACTTTTAAAATGTCAAAATATCTTTTAATAATATTTCTTAATGAATAATCTTTGTAATTAAATAGTTCCTGTAACTCTTGAGGTTTGTCTCTTCCGCTATAATTTTGCAAATGTTATCTTTCATATCAATACGACAAAAGAAATTTAGATATATTAATGTAGCCTGAGTTAGTCAAATAAAAACTACCTACACATATAAAGAACATAAGGGTTAATTATAGATTAAAAAAAACATTGACACTAAAATAAATGAACTTTTACTTTGTTGCGAAAATAGCTCGACGTTAAAGTTTCATGTTAGGTCTGAGTCATTTCAATATACATGTTGCTCCTTACTCAGTATCGCATCTTTCTCTTCTCAATTTCTGATTTTTCTATATAGGAATTTTTACATTTAACCTCTTATAATCTTGCCCTACCTCTACCTATCGGTCGAGAAACTATCCATCGGACTAATAAAGCATCGAACCTCGTTGTCTTGTCACTTGTCATTGACATGTTATATTTTTTTACTTTTCATGTGGCTGTCAGCCTGTTGTGAACCTAGTAACCCATTTTGCTTCCCTGGTAAACCATCTTCTGCTTCCCTGGTAGCTCATATTTTGCTTCCCTATCAACATTTTTCCTCTCCTATCTTTGATTATGTCTCAAAATTGTAACAAATGGGTATAGTGGTGATGGTGAAAAGGACCAAATAGTGAGACCAATTAATTCTAGTTCCATTTCTAAGGAAATAGCTTCAAATGGCAAAAATTTTGCTGCAATGTCATATTATAGCCCATATACAAACCCCACCTTTCAAGGGAACCAACGCAATTTAGAGAACTCTAGCTCTTTTGCCTCCCGCAAGGAATCTATCCGGCTCGAACGGGGATTAGTCTGGGTGTAGATGGCTTAAAGGTATCTTTCCATAGTTGGAACCCTCCTAAGATACCTCGTGGGCAACAAAAAAAAACAGAGAACTCTAGCTCTTTGAAGACTGAAGACTCATCAAAATAGGAAAAGCTAAAAAGAGATGATAAAAAAGAATCATTGAGTTTGATTTAAAGATTCATGGATCTTCATCAGACTTTCTCCTGTTATCCGACGATGATTATCATCACTCCCCTGCTTCACCATTATGTCCCCATCACCATTCTCTAATTTCTTAGACTCTCCACTACAAGTAGAACTCTTTTCACTACTATTGCTGTCACCAAAAGAAGTTGACCTATTAGACATTAGCGTAGCCAAAAAAGTTGGTATATTTTCCTCAGCCATGATCACTGATATCTTCCTACAAACCATGTATAACACGCCTTGCTTTTCATTATCTTTGCTCTTGTTATGTTCTCCTTTAGCCTCTAAATCTCTTTCTCCAATGTCATTGTTGTTACCTAGGTAACTAGAAATCTTCCAGTAGGAGAATGCAAGAATCAAAAGTACAAAAGCAATCAAACCAAACATACTACCTCGTTCAGTTTGATTTTGTTGAGGCTGGGCGCCGTTGCTTTGATCCATGATCTCGATTAGCTTCAACTAGGAGATATATGCAAAAACAATAAAAGCACACCGGGGTTGATCACCGGCTTGCCCCTCCGATGCTTAAGTTAGTTCTTTGTTGTAGGTTTTGTCTATGAACAAAGAGTATTGGGGTAATTAGAATCGTACCTGCCTCATGAGGAGATAATGAACTTATATAGTAAATACCTGTCGTGTTTAACTCAACATCTTAGGAATGGATCGATCGACCCACACGCCATCCTAGGGTCGGACCTGGGCCTAGCATGACCGACCTAACCATAAGCCCCCTACTCCTCGAGTCCGATCAGGGAGAAGGATCGATGGAGTACATAGGGTTCGTGCCGCTCGCCTGCATGACAGCT
>JANVCQ010000170.1:58387-69874 GCA_025531925.1 Erythroxylum plowmanianum | reverse complement strand
TAATATTTTCCAGGTCAGATTCGTCAAACGAGATCACCCCATCGTTCTGCCTTTTTTTCTTTGCTGATAAGTCTTCAACGACCTGCCTGGCATACCTCTTTCTTCCTCTGACAGTGGACCCTACTGCTACGCTGCCACCAGAAATCATGTTTTTGACTCTAACCGATCGGTTATCTTACTAACCGACATTTCTGTCGCCTCTTACCCTGGATTGTCTTCTCGTGTTGCGTCAGTCGTCTGAATCCCTGTTCCTCCCCGCTCTACCGTTCGTATCGTTTTGCTTCCAAGGCTTCCGCCAATTATCAGACCGACCGCTCCTATCCTTATTCTCCCGTTCGACATTTGTACTGTGCTTCAAAAATCTACCCAGCTTTTCCCTTTGAATAAGGGATTCAATTTCTAGCTTTAAGTCCCAACAGTCCTCCATGTCGTGACCTACATCTCTATGGAAACGACAATATAAATCAGGATCCCTTTTTTTAGAGGAGTTTTCAACTTGTTAGGTTCTCGGAGGGGTTCCCCTTCTGCTCTCATAGCTGCCAGTACTTCCGTATACCGCCTATTGAGCGGGGTGAAGGATTCTCATCATTGGTCCTTTCGATCGATCGGCTTCCTCCAGCTAGATTGATCCTTCTATCGCTTGTGTGAATCATCTGTTCTGCCATTTGACCCACGGTCATCTGCCCTACGTTTTGTATTTTTCAACACTTCCTCGAGCTGGATATACTTATCTGCCCAATTTCTTATCTCTTGGATCGACCTGGGCTAATCGAGGGCCAATGACTTCTTGAACTCTTCATCCCTCATGTTGCTCATAAGGGCAGCCAACATGGATGAGCAGGTGAGGTCAGGGACTTCAACAGCTTTATTGTTAAACCGAGCGATGAACTCCCGTAAACTTTCATTCCTTCCTTGGGTCAACTGCATTACTTCCAAGGCGATCTTCTGCGGCCGTTTACTTGTGACAAATTGGTTGAGAAATAGCGACTTAAAATCCTCAAAACAAGTGATGCAGCACAGAGGTAAACTGTTGAACCATCGTCGGGCTCCTTCTTGAAAGACTGTACAGAAAGCCTTACATTGAATGGCATCGAGGATGCAATGCAGGTTCATCATCGACTGAAAATATTGAAGATAGTCGAGGGGATCGATCTTTTCGGTATATTTTTTAGGCATTGGTATCTTAGTACCGACCATTGGAAGGCTATCCAGGATCTCCTGAGTGAAAAGAGAGCTATATTGTGTTGATGACTGATCCGGATGAGAATTCATAGCCATATTGATTTGATCGTCCATGATTTTTTTGAGAGTTTCAGCAGAATAGCGATCGACTATCATACCCATCTGCTGAGCGGGGGTTCGCTGCTGTTCTGTCTGAGATTGTAAGATTTGGTGAATCAATAGATCGGCCGTTTCCTCTATTTGTCTTTGGGTAAGGGAGATTTGTTGTGACGTAGGAGGGTTTGTATTTAGGGGGTGTTGGATGTGAGGGTGTGAATTGTTCCCGGCGTTATCCTCCAGGCCTACGCTCTGTTCTTCTTGATCTCGATTTTGGGGTAGTGGTTGGTCGTTCGGATGCGAAGATTGCGTTTGGTTATTTGGGTTTAACGGGGGTAACTCGTCTGTGTTAGGGTTATGGGTGATAGGTGGAGGATGGATCTGGGTATCATGATGTGCCGATGGAAGGACGACAGTAGGTAATTACAAACCTATTCGTTGCAGTGTAAGTGCCGCGACGGCGGCTACATCCGGGTTTGTTATCGCCGCCTGACTTATCTGTGTGCTTCTGGACGTGGTGCCCTGACGCCCGGCCCCACGGTGGGCGCCAACTGGTTCAGTCTGATTTTGTTGAGGCTGGGCGCCGTTGCTTTGATCCATGATCTCGATTAGCTTTAACTAGGAGATACCTGCAAAAACAATAAAGGCACACCGGGGGTTGATCGTAGGCTTGCCCCTCCGATGCTTAAGTTAGTTCTTTGTCGTAGGTTTTGTCTATGAACAAAGAGTATTGGGGTAATTAGAATCGTACCTGCCTCAAGAGGAGATAATGAACTTATATAGTAAATACCTGTCGTGTTTAACTCAATATCTTGAGAATGGGCCGATCGGCCCACACGTCATCCTAAGGTCGGACCTGAGCCTAGCATGACCGACCCAACCACTACCATTTTACACTAAATTAGTTTCTATGCTTTATAGTTCATTAAATATTAAATAATTAGTTAAGAAAAAAAGACATGTTACAAGTGAAAAATTTTGACGTGGCTGGCCACGTCAACAACATTAATAGAAAACTTAATGATGGGTTATTTTCACAATAAATTGAAAGTTCAAGTCTTTTATCGTCATTTTTTAAAGGTCAATCTAATATTGTAAAATTGACTAAAGTTTATAATTTTTATAATTAACCCAAAACATAATATTAACAAACCAACTACCATCAATGGTAATGGTAATCATTCATTCTTCTTAACCAACCATCATCATTATAATGATTATATCCATTCCCATTCTTCACTATATTCATTCTCATTCCCATTCCCATTCTCCTTTATGAACCAAGTGCCCCCTAAAATTTTAATTGTAAGCAGTATCTTTATTTAAAATAATGTAATACCTTGTGAAAACGTATAAAATTGGTTTGTTAGATTTGTTACTATTTTTTTAAAACAACTGGAGAGTCGTCTACCTCTTCTTGATGATGACAAACAATAACACATATTTCAAAATACAAATAATAATAAAGGATTTCTAAAGATACATGTAAACCTTATATGTTCTTACTCATGGTCATGATTAGAAGGAATCTTTCTTACGACCTCTAAAGAAAGGAGCCTATTGTTTGTAAGATAAATGGGATGCAATTATATCATATCACATAATTAAACTTCACAGATTCAGTTTAAGAAAATTTCAACAGTTAGCAAAATATATCACAAATAGATCATCAAACGGAAAGAATCAAGCAAAATAGCCACAACATTATTTCAGAGATTTGGAACTTTTTTAAAAACAAATTTTGCATGTCAAGAAGTTGATTTTGTGTGAAGATGAACAATTGTGTACATTACTAGAGAAGGTATGATCGTCTGTGTATCTTTTATCAATCACGTACGGAAAGCTGTTAGCTGATGCGTTTTAAAAGGTTGAAACGACACTATTCAATAATTGCCTTTTTTTAAGATATGAGTTTCTACCCTATTAAACTAAGAGGAGCCTTCTAAACTAAGAGAAGCCTACCCAAAAAAAAAGAATGGAAGGAGCCTACTAATATTTGCAAAGAGAAGTAGCACAAAATCTTCATATAGAGTTAATATCAGATAATCTGCATATACCAAGCTCTTTTCTTAACAAACATAATCTGTCTTTGGAAAGTGTCGTAGTAAAGATATCAACTATTTGATTTTCAATTTTAACATGCAAAAGATCAATGGTGCCTTCTAAAGCATTATCATCATCACAACCAGTCCGAAGTTCCGCAATGAAGTGAGATTTGGGGAGATCTGATAGTACGCAGCCTTACCCCTACATAGTAGAGAGGTTGTTTCTGGTAGACCCACATACAAATGAGACAATATAAGAGTGATGTAAGTTACAAAGAAAAAAGTAAAACTAGCACGATAAATTATTATGTCAATAAAATTACAATAATACATAAATAAATAAAATTAAAAGCAACAGGGTATACCTAATATAGTCCAGATCAGCAAGTACCTGATAAGCTGCACAGTCTTACTCTTCTTATCTCTAATTAAGTTAGGAGTCCTTGCTCAGAGACCCTGGAGGTATGACAATCCTACTGTCCCTATACACCTGTCATGGGACGCAAAGTTGAATGCCCATAAGTCTTGTCCAAGACTTATACTTAGAAAAGGGAAAACAAACGTTGGGTTGGACTTCATACGCGAGAATTTGCGTATCTCGCGTAACATCGCCAAATAACTACTATACTGGTTTGGCGAACTTTAAAGGTTAATCATTTACCCTTATTCGATCACGCCATACTTTTCTATTTCTAGCCACTACCTCGGTAAGAACCAACTCTAACAAATCCTTCTTAATTACTTCCCTCCAGTTTTTGTAAGGCCTACCTCTTCTTCTCTTGTATTCACTAAGGGTTATTCGCTCACCGCTAAGTACTAAAGCATCAGAGGGCCTCTTGCACACATGCCCAAACCACCTAAGCTTAGTATCTCTCAACTTGTCGGCAATACTAGCTACTTATAGTCTATCTCTCACCACTTGATTCTGGACCTTATCTTGTCTGGTAATGTCACACATCTATCGAAGCATCCTTATTTTTGTCACCAACAACTGCCTTGTATGCTTACGTTTGGCAAGCCAACACTCTCCCCATATAACACGGTTAGACAGATCGTCGTTTTATAAAACTTTTCCTTGAGTTTTAAAAGAATCTTTTTGTCATATAAAACCCCTGATGCACTCCTCCATCTGCCCCATCCAGATCTAATATGATTTACGATATCGGCATCGATATTACCGTTACTTTGAATGATGGACCCAAGATATTTAAAACTCAATCTCTGTGGTATGATGTCATTACCAATTGCTACCGTCACCTCATGAAAATTATGTTTGATTTCTATATGCTTAGTCCTATAATGATGCACAAGACTTTTAGAAAGATTTATTGCAATTGTATTGTCACATAATATAAGAATATGATCAAAGTTTAGAGAAAAATCCTGGAGTTGATGTTTCATGCATAAAATTTGAGCATAATAGTTTGCAGTTGTTATATATTCTACATGAGTTGTCGAAAGCGTTGTGCAATTTTGTTCCTTGCAATACTAAGAAACTAGACATCCTCCAAGAAATTGATAGTGACCACTTGTGTTTTTCCTATCAACTTTATCACCTGCATAATCTACATCATGATAGCCAACTACGATAAATGAATTAGTTTTTAAATACCATAATCCAGAGTCCATAGTTCCAAAAAGATAACGAAAGATCTTCTTGACTGCTTGAAGGTGGCTCTTTTTTGAATTTGATTGAAAGCGTACGCAAAGACACACACTAAGTATTATATTTGGTCTTAAGCTTGTAATATATAATAGTGTTCCAATCATTTCTCTATACTTTGTATCATATGTAACCTTGCCTTCTCCATCCTTATCTAACTTAGTTTTAGAATACATAGGAGTCCATCAGTTTGGCATTCTCAAATTGATCTTTCTTTATGAGTTCCTTTGTGTATTTGTCTTGACTAATGAAGGTTCCTTTTTTCTATTTGCCTAATTTGCAACCCAGGAAAGAAAGATAGTTCTTCCATCATACTCATTTCAAACTCCCCCTACATTAAAGCTGAGAATTCTTCACAAAATGATTGATTAGTGGCACCAAATATTATGTCATCAACATATATTTGAACTATGAGTAAATCATTATCCTTTTTCTTAATAAATAAGGTTTTATATACCTTTCCTCTTTTGAAGTTATTCTCAAATAGAAAGTTACTTAACCTTTCATGCCATGCTTGAGGGCCTGCTTTAGACCATATTGAGCTTTAGTCAACTTTATCATGTAATCAGGATGATTTTCATCTTCAAAACCTGGAGGTTGTTTAACAATCACTTCTACGTTAATATATCCATTTAAAAAGGCACTTTTAACATGCATTTTGAATAATTTAAATTTTCTATAGTATTCAAAAATAAGTTACAAAATCCTAATTGACTCTAATCTAGCAACAGGTGCGTAAGTCTCATTAAAATCAATACCTTCCTGTTGATTATAAGCTTGAGCTATAAGTATAGCTTTGTTTATTACCATCTTACCATTTTTCATCAAATTTGTTTCGAAATACCCAACGAGTTCTATTGATTGAATTGTTTTGTGGACGAGGTATTAGATTCCAAACTTTGTTTTTGTCAAACTGATTTAGTTGGTCTTTCATAGCTGAAACCCAATTTTTATCAGTAACAACCTCTTGAACTGTTTTTGGTTCTAATTGTGAAATGAGGGCAACATAATTGTTTAAGGATGATCTAGTTCTTAGACTTTCAGAAGGGTCTCCATAACGTATTGATGCGTATCTAGACCTCTCCATTCTCTTGGTATTTTTCATTGCATAGGCTCTTGCTGAGATGAAGGAGCCTGCTCCGTCCTAGTTTCAAAAAGACCTTCTTGATCTTGCAATTTCGAAGGTACTATAGGTGTAGTTTGAGTTTGCAATATATTTTTAGAAACCAAATGTTGCTCTTCATCATCTGAATTAGCTATTGTTGTCGAGGTTAGTGCTTTATCAAATACTACATATATTGCTTCTTCTATCCTCTTTGTTCTTTTATTGTAAACTCTGAATCCTTTGCTAGCAGTACTGTAACCCAAAAAAATAGCTTCATTTGATCTTGCATCAAATTCTCCAAAGTTGTCTTTTCTATTATTTAGAACGAAGCATTTGCACCCAAACGTTTGAAAGTAAGCAACATTCGGTTTTCTTCCTTTCCACAATTCATAGGAAGTTTTTTTGAGAATATGTCTTATAAGGCACCTATTAAGTACGTAACAAGTAGTAGATACAACTTTTGCCCAGTAACCATAAGGTAGACCGCTTACACATAGCATTGTCTTAGCCATATCAATGAGAGTTATATTCTTTCTCTTAACGACTTCATCTTGTTGAGGAGTCTTTGGGCAAGACAAATTATGAGATATATCATTTTTATTACAAAAATCTTCAAATTTTTTGTTATCAAATTCTCCTCCATGATCGCTCTGAATTGATGTAATGCAGTATCCTTTTTTAATCTGAATTTTTCTACAAAACTTCTTAAAAACTTGAAAAATATCATCCTTATTTGATAGAAAATAAACCATATAAATCTAGAATGATCATTTACTATAACAAAACCATAGTGTTTACCAACAAAACTTTGAAGCCTGGTAGGATCAAATAAATCTATATGTACAAGTTCAAGTTATTGGTTAGTAGAAACAATATTTTTAGGAGGGAAGCTAATTCTAATTTGTTTTCCTTTTAAACAAGCTTCACAAATCTGATTACTCTCAAACTTTAAGTTCGATAGTCTTTTTACCTCCTCATTTTTGGATAATTTTCATAAAATGCTCATGCTAGTATGTTGGACCCTGAAAATTTTCTAAATTACTTATTATTTGTTTAATTATTTATTTATGGTTTGTTTGTTTATTTTAATTTATGTTAGTTTATTTTTAAAATTGAGTCATTAATTTAGTGGGCATAAACAGAGATTATAAATTAGATGGAAAGATTATAATTAATTTAGAATTAATATGGTGTCTAAGAGAATTAAGGAGTTAGTAGATGGATTAATTGAAGAAGGGTAAAATTGGAAGGACAAGAAAGAAGAGGGGCATTTTTGGAAGGTTAGAATGGAATGTAGTCTTGAATTTAGAAGTAGAAGAGAGAAGTATCGTGAGAAGCCAAAGAGAGAGGAAGAAAATGTAAAGAAGAGAAGAGAAGAAGGAAAATCGTGGGAAGCTTAGAAGGAAGAAAAAAGAAGAAAAAAAGAAGAGGAAATCAACTTGTTAGAGGTAAGTCTTCATCTTTCTTCTTGCTAGGTTCAAAAAGGGATTAAATAGAGACTAGGGTTTGTGATAGGAATGAAGGAAGAAAGAAGAGAAAGATGAAATCAACTTGATTTTGGATTTCTAAGCTAGGGTTTTGGTTTTTCTAACCTAGATGGACTATGGGTAGGTTAGGTTTGAGTTCAATTTTAGCATCTTGATTTGTGAAGTTTTATGAATTTACGTATGAATGTGAATTGAATGAGAAAATTGGGTTGTTATAGGAAATCAAGCAAACTCGATCCAAGAGCAAGAGGAAAGACAATCTTGAGTTTGGATTTTCGAGAAAATTAGGTAGGTAATTTATTTATAGATGTTGTGTAATATGAGCAAATTGTTTTGCTTGTATATTGTGTGTTAAATTATTTGTTTTGAATTTTTGTGACAGTTGAAAATGCATTGTGATTTATGATGTATGATCAAGTTAAGCAACTGAAATGTATCATGGCATTTTGTATAAAGAAAAAAGGGAGGAAAAAGGATGAGAATATGAAAATGTATGGAAATGAATTGAGTATAAATTTGTTTGTGATTGGGCAAGAGAGGAATCTATTTCGTAAATTACGTGCACGTTAACCTAAAGCCTTCTTCTAGCTGCCCGCTTGAGGCATATAAGATCCTGAGAATCGGACTCGTTTTGTTCACGGTGTAAACTTTGGTTTCTCCATTTCGTTCAACGGAACTCTCGAGTCATTTATTGTGCATTTCATCATTGATTTTTTATGTATGATGTATAATCGAGTGTTATGTTTTGATGGATAATTATATGATATGTCTTAGGTGATGACATCCTGTTAACTATGAGTTGTGAGTTTGAATTGTTGAGTATTGAATTGCTAGATATATATGTACATATATGATATGTCTTAGGTGATGACATCCTGTTAACTATGAGTTGTGAGTTTGAATTGTTGAGTATTGAATTGCTAGATATATATGTACATATGCTTGAATGTGTGGCTCGTTACCGATAGCTATAAATGTATAAGCCACTGAGCTTCGCAGCTCACTCCATCATTTTCACTCCTCAGGTGTAGAACGAGAAGTTTAACGATCCTTGCAAAGTGATTGGACAAACTCCGAGATAGTTAGCATTTTTGCACTAAGTTAGTTTGATAACTTTTGAGTAGCTTTAACAACATATCAAACATGAGCATCCCTATGTATTTTGTATTAAGCTAATGATGTAGTGTGGATATGTAACTAAAGCTATATTCAAACACTATCTTGTTTTAGCAATGAGATTGAGTATTGAAGAAGTTCTTTTGTCATGATGATAATGAAATATGATTGTGTGTTGGCTCGTGATTCTCTAAGTTGGTATATTGCATTTTTCAATCTGTAGAAATTATATTCTGACTTCAAGGGAAAAATTGTATTAATCTCGGCTGAATTAGGCAAAGTAGTCTTCTTGGAAGTTGTATATTATCTTTATAGCTTTCCAATGATATAAACTATGAAATTTTTTGATATCGAAGTTAAGAGAAATGATCATTACAAGTTAGTAATGCGACATAGGATGCATATAGGACAGCTATAGTGAAATATGAGAATTAGTAGTATGTGATAAATCAATTGAGTTGAGATTTGGGAGTTTAATGAAATCAATTTGATAATTGAATGTTTAAGGAGTGATATTGCATTAGAAGAAGTGAATTTGGGAAGATTATGAGTGAAAGTGATGATAGAATGGATGTAGGAACCATTAGAGATGCTTTGGAGGGATTTTTGTATCTCCTATGTTCGTTAGACATACTTTAGGTCCATTAAATGAACTTTTTCAGGTCTAAAAATGCTCCCAGCCCAGTCCTTGTTCATTAAACGGACATTAGGTCCGGTAAACAGACCTTTACGGGTCTAGAAAATGCTCCAGACCCTGTGTACGTCAGTTAGCTAAAGGTGTATAGCTGTTTAACGGACATACACTATACATTCACGATTTTGACCCTCTAGATGCAAAATCTCTCTTTAAGTCCTTTATGAAAGTTGTAGATCTCAAAGTCCTCTTCGAAACCGTCCTAAAATAACTTTAATATGATATCTCTAGGGAAAGTTGTACTAACTATCCTAAGATAGGTACAATATGATTGAGGACATAATCATGTTTGATTCTTTTGGTCGTAACTTCATCATCCGACCTCCAAATGAAGTGATTCTTAAACCAGTAGATTCAACACATTTTCCTATCTCTCCATAAAAATTGGAATCTATTGGTGTTGATTTGAAAAAGATTGATGGAGAGAAGTGAGGGAATCTATTGGAAGAGCATGAATTAGTTATTTTACTAAACATACTTCAGTATTTTAATCATATCTTGATCTGTAAATCTTAGAATGAGATGATTATTATTTCAAAATAAATTAGAGACATGGAGCTACAATTATTCTGAAGAAGTCAAGTGGTGATTTGAGCATTTGATTGGTACGGGCTCACCCCCTTTTGGTTTGAGATGTTATGAGAATGAGGATGAACCGATGATGACTAAGGAGATTTCATTGAAATAACCTTACGAGAAAATATGCTCACGTCTTATGATTCCAGATTATTGGGCTCCGAAAACGGGTTCTAATATCTTGTGGTATCAGAGTTTAGGTTTTTCCTAGGCTTAGAATGCATAGTAGTATGAATTGTTATGTTATGTGATTACTTGTTGCATTGTGAATTGATTGATTGCATTAAGTGACATGCATATCATGCATACATGTAGAAATTAAGATTAAAATAAAATATAAGCTAATCATTCACATTTACATTGAAGGAGTAAGATGCCACCTCGTAGAAGGACGCAAGGAATTCTGCAAGGATTGGTTGCACCTGACTCTCCGACAAGAGAGGAGAGTATTGACGAGTCTGTAGCTCCAGGAAATGCTGAGGCTTCTGTGGGGTAAGGTAGTGAGCCCATTTGATTGCAAACGCGAGAGTCTCCTCTTTCGCATGAGCAAGTGCCTACTCCATTAGACCCTACATTATTCCAGGCATTTACTTAGGCATTTGTCCAAGCCATGGGCCAAATGTTGCAGACTTTTACTCCAATCCCAGTTAAGATGGGGAGGCAGTTCGATAAGCTCAAAAGTATGGGGCAGTAGATTTCTATGAAACAACGGATCCAAAATAAGCCAAGACTTTGTTGAGAAAGATCGAGAGGATATTGGATCAGATGGATTATGAGGATGATGAGAAATTGTGTACGCTGCAAACTTGCTACAGGGAGATGCTCTACATTAGTGGAAAAGTATGCCAGGAAGTTAGATGAAATCGCTGGTGATGGCATTGACAGACTTCCTAGCTACCTATAAGAAAAAGTATCTGTCTGAGGTTTATATCCAATAGAATCAGAGGAAATTTCTGAATCTTACGCAGAGGGAATTTGAGGTTATTGTGGCTGCTTATAAGTATATGATTGCCTGTTCTATTGAAAATTAGTTGCCAATTAATTTACTGGTTTATTACCATACCAAAAATTAAGATGGTTTATCTAATGGTTGTACATGTTTAATTATGAATTGTATTGATATTAAGGTTATCCTAAAAAACCTCCTACTGCATTTACTTGTTCTACCAAATCTTCTTGTAATATTGGACACATATCAGTTAGGTGTCATAAGCAAATATATTCCGCAAGCTTTTTGTTGCTTTTATTTTTCCTATAACCAATTGACGAACAAGAGAAGTTAGTTAATTGAATCATCTTTCAAATGAAGAAACATTTACCTTATTTATACGTTGAGATGAATAGTTGATCTAGTACCAAATTTTAATGAGTTAGACACTGATCGGGTCGGCTGTCCAGGGCCTAGACCCATTCAAAACAACTCGTGGGCCGATCGATCCATTCTTTAAAGATCAGTCCCTTATCTAATTACCACGCCAAGCCCAAGCCCGATCCACGCTCCCTACGGCCCGTCAGCATGGGAA
>JANVCQ010000170.1:0-41310 GCA_025531925.1 Erythroxylum plowmanianum | reverse complement strand
GTGGGGTCAAACTGATAACGGTAGATTCATAGTGGCGTCAGCCTACGAGCTCATCGAGGGGAGTCACATAGATGCGAATGCTAGACTCTGGGACCTAATTTGAAAATAGGTGGGACCCCAACGCATCAAGGCTTACCTCTGGTTGGTGAGCAAGGAAAAGCTCCTGACCAACCAACAAAGAGTGGTCCAACATATTGCAACGAATAACAGTTGTCATATATGTGGACAGGAGGAATCTACCCTTCATGTCATCTGTGACTGCCTACGAGTACAAGCTTTTTGGAGAAAATTCCCCTCGGGGTTGGTGGATACGACCTTCTTTCAACATGAGGTGAAAGAATGGCTGGGATCAAACCTTACGAAACACACACGGGCGATGCAAGGGGACTGAGCTACCATCTTTGGAGTCGTCTGCTGGATGCTTTGATCTTGGTGTAACAAAAGTTTTTTTAAAGTCGACTTTGCGTGGCCGGAGGATGGTCAGAGAGTAGTTATGGAGTATGTGGAGGGGATAGTGAGAGCCAGGGCGATGAAAAACTGTGTGTTTCCGACTCAGAGTCTCTCAATGGGAAATCTCGTTGGATGGAACAAACTGCCAGAAGGATGGGCCAAAATTAACACGGATGGAGCAGTTAAAAACGGTTCATCCATTACTACCGCAGGTGGTTTAATTCGCGATAGGAATGGACAGTGGTGCAAGGGTTTTATTCAACACATTGGACGACGATCATCGCTGACTGCAGAACTCTGGGGTCGCTAGGGTATCGCTGAGTCATTCTAGAAGTGGATTCCCTAAAAGTCATTAACATCCTTTCCTCTTTCAATATAATGTTTGCTGACAATACTTGTTTGCTGACAAGTACCCGTGGGCTCATCCAACGAAAATGGGAGGTGTAAGTGCAGCATGTGCATCGAGAAGGGAACCAGTACGCAGACCACTTAGTTGCTCTCGCGAACTGGGCCAGACCAGGAATTCACTACCTTCAGGAGCAACCGCTATCTGTAGTGGAGCTCATCCAACGGAACAAGATAGGTACTTTGTACCGTAGAGCAGTGCGATAGTTAGACTTTTCAGGTTGTTTTTTGCTTTGTAAAAAAAAAAAGAGAGATGAAGGCTAATTATGTATTCTGCAAAGATGAAGGGGATGAGGTGTATGAATTGTTGTTTGAAGGAGATGAAAAGGAAGGGAGTTTGATTGATGGGGCGATTTATGCATAAAGAAAGGATGGTTCTTTTTGATAGATTCAAGACATGTGATTATGTAATATGAAGCATGTTGGTATGGAAATATAATTTTCTGCAATTAAGGAGGATCTTGAGATGGAGTTTATAACTTTTGAGTTACATGTTAGTTTCTTACGCATAATTGAAAAGGATGGATGAGTTTTGTAGATGGAGAAGATGTGTTTTTCTATTAGCCCAAATTATTCTAAGATATGTAAAAAATGGAAAATTTACAACTTTGAGGGAGAGAAAGTGGAGATATCAGATCTGTTAAGTACTTATATTGTCTTTTCAAAATTAGAGTTTGATGATTAGGGATTTGCAAAATATTCTTAATTTCAAGTTTTTTTAAAATTTATATGGGCACTATTATGTCCCATGATATATACGTGATAGTAGTGCTTACTGACAAATTTTATAAAATAATAAAAAAGTTTCATTTCAAGTATAACTCTGTTAAATTTTCTACTATTTAAAATCAATTTCAAATGTTTAAAAAATATTAAGGATCAAATTAGACGTTTCAAAACATTATTTTTGAAGTTAAAAGTATATTTTAAACCTCAAAATTTACAACAAAATATATAACAAATCATGACGTTTCAAAGCATTTAAATTAAGAATCAATGTTTTCAAAGCATTTAAAATAAACTCTAAGTGGATGGAAATTTTAACGCGATTAACTCCCCATTAGTTAAACTCCACATCAATGCTAACGTGATATTATATTTTCTTACTTTTAAATAAAAAGTAGATCTCAATATCACATGACAATTGATACATACCATCTAAAATGTATAATTGTAGGTCTTGCTTGTCAGAAATGTATAAATAGTGAGTCTCGCTGTCACGTGACTGTGGAATTCACTTTCTAGTTAATTTTAAAATTAATTATGTGATAGTAAAACCTACTTTCTATATAGAAAATATAAAACAACGTCATATCAATATTGACATAACATTTAATTGACAAAAAGTTTATCCCATCAAATTTTTCGTCTATTTAGGTTTTGTTTTAAATGTCTTAAAAATATTAAAATTTAATTTAAACGCTTCAAAACATTATCGTTCAAGTTGTATTATGTTGTAAATGTTGATGTTCAACTTACACTTTTGGCCTTGATTATGATAAAAATGTTACGGTTTAAATTGTACTTTTGACCTTTATAAGTCTTATATTTGATGTTTTAATTTGCAATATTTTGTTATTCATTAATTTTAAATAACCGAAATCTCTTTATACTTTCAACATTTTCTGAAACTATATTAAATTATAAACTATATATTTTATATTAAATTATAAACTATCATGTTTTATTAAGATATTTAATTATATTCATTTCAATTAACATGAGAATTTTCAAATTCATTAAATGTGATATAAAAAGAATTTGTTGTTAAGTAATATAAAAGAACATTTAGTTTATGTATTAAATATTTTAAAATTTCTGAAATATTTTATTATATGGAACAATCTGCTTAATAAAAAATATTAAGCATTTAATCTTATTTATTATTAGTCATGAAATAACAACTCTTATGTTATTATCTCACAAATGTGCTTTAATTTTATTTCATTTTAAATAGATTTTTTCTATTTCGGTGAAACACATCCAAAACGACACAAGACAGAAGTCGTATCCTCAAGTAAGTAGTTCGATTGCACTTCATGACCTAAAAACGCGGAAAAACCCTAACCAAAAACCCGCATGACGCAATATAAGAAGTCAGCTGCTTCGCGTCGCATTTTTCATCTCTACTCACTCTCTAAACCCTACAAAAATCTTGGTCACTAGGGTTTTAGAGGTCACTCTCTCTTCTTCAGTTTCACTTGAATTTCTAGTGAAAAAGATCGTTAATCTGGTTCCATGGGCAAGGCTAGCAAGAAATCTGTAACCAAAGTAATACTCTTTTCTTTTTTAATTAATCTTTAGTTATGGTTCGGGTTTATTTGCTTGCTAATGATGATTGAGGTCTTTCTTTTATTTAATGTTTTTATGGGCTTATGTTTGATTCTTTTGTGGTCTTATAGGTTGATGCAGCTCCTGCTGTTACCCCTACGCCGAAGCCTGCAAAGAAAGGTTTAACTATTGGAGTGTAATATGTTTTTTTATTAGTGTCATTAATATTTTTTTTTGAGTGTCATCTCTTGATGTGGTTGGTTCTCTTGGATTTGAGGATATGTTGTCTGGCGTTTTTCGTGGTGGGATTATACTTCTGCTCTATGTGTATTCCTGTTCAAATTAACAGAAATGGAGGAAAAGGAGTAGGAATAGGAGGCGGAGGGATGTTTTCTTTTAGATGTATGTTAGTTTTCGTGGTTCTTGATTTGTCTCTTTTAAGCATCCGTGTCCATCTTTTGAGTGAGTTCCGGACCTAGTTTGCTTCAGAATACGCACAAATGGACTTCTTTAACTTGCATTTTTAAGAGAAATGTCTGTCATAATTAAGGATCTGTTTCCTTATAATCTTAAACCTGTATAGGAAGTAAAAACATTTCTCTTTGTTTAATGAGCGTTACCAATTGCCAAGTTTTTTCTGTCTTGTCTGGTTTTTCACTAGTAGATGGACTTGAATACTTTCTGCAATTCAACTTGTTTCAAAAACATTTGAAATGAGATTGTGATTGAGTTAAGATTCTTTTCCTTTCTCAATTATCTTATGACTGGAGTTGTGAGTTATAACTTTGAGATGTAGGTAAGAGAGAGCCAGAAGAATCCGCAGAGAAAATTGTAAATGCCAAGAAGCAGAAGACTTGTGAAGTAGTAAAACAAGTCATTCAGAAGGAGAAAATTCAAGTGAAAACTCAGAAAAAGAAAAAAGAGGTCTCTAGTAGTTCTGATGACTCTGAAGAGGAACTGGAGGTAATTTCCTTATACTTGCTGTTGTTTGTTATTTATTATGGTTCTTCCTTACATGTCCACAGTATCACATGCTGACGTTATAACTTTGTTTAGATTTCTATGAATGATGAATTTTTGTTGTGTATATGCCTATATCCATTTACTGATTAACAGTTAACGCAATGATTAGGTAAAAGTTGTCCCAAAGAAGGGAGCAAAGAAAGCAAAACCACCTGTTAAAGAAAGCAGCAGTGAGGAGTCATCCTCAGATGATGTGAGTAGTTGGCATTTATATATTCTTTACCCAGATTCTAATCTTATTACTAATGTGGCTTAAGTGTATGCAGGAGCCCCCTGCCAAAACTTCTGTTCCTTTGGAGAAAAAGCAAGTGGCAGCTAAAAATGGTTCAGTTGCCACTCCTACTAAGAAAAGCAAGGTTGATAGCAGTAGTTCAGATTCTTCAGATGATGAATCTGATGAAGAGGAGGTGATTATTTCCATAAGACAATTGTGTGTTCTTTGTAATGCTTATTGGCTTTTCTCATGAAGTTAAACACATTGAAAGAGTTGTGAGCTGCATTCTGACTTTGTTTTGTTGTAGGATCCTAAGAGCAAAAAATATCCAGTAGCTAAGAATGGCCAACTAAAGAAGAAAGTGGAGTCAAGTGACGACTCAGACAGTTCTTCAGATGAGGAAGCTGTGAGTTTTATCTTTGCTGTATTTTTTTTATTACTATATAAGATTAATAAGCAAGCGTTTTCTTATTTTGAGATTTTGAGCTAATTCTTTGAGGTTATGTGCAGCAAAAAGCTGCCAAAGTAACATCTAAACAGAGTAACCCTGTGGTTTCTGCTGCTAAAAGTGGTAACAAGTCAAGTGATAGTTCAGAATATGAAAGCTCAGATACAGATTCGGAAGATGTGAGTACAGGAATGGCATATATGATATTGAATTCTTGTAACTCAGCCTCGTATTTATGCTAAGATATAGATTAAAAGGATGGATATATCTTTAGACGATGCTTACTTGCCTTAATCATATTTCAAATAAGTGGAAAATGATTTGCCATTTTTCTACAAGCTTTTCCTTTTGGTCTTGAAGTTGATACTTTTCCAATGTATTATGCTGAATCTTCAACGGATCTTTGTGTAGGAAACTCCTGCAAAGGCATCTGCACCCAAGGTTGTTCCTGGTCAGGCAACAAAGAAAAAGGTTGAGTCAAGTGATAGCACTGAAGATAGTGATTCTGAGGAATCATCGGGTGAAGATGAGGTTTTATATTCTTTCTCTAATCTCATCAAGGTTTAAATTATATTGCATAGCAGTTGCGGGTTATTGGGGTCATTGCTGGCAATGTGGGCACAATTAGAGCTTCTTCCACAATTTGTGGTCCATAACCACAATTTGTGGTGTCGGAGCGGACTGTAATGCCAACTCCCAATTCTAGTTTCCTGGCCAAACTGTTGTTTGTAATTTGTTTACCCGTCAATTAGTTCAAATTAGTTCATTGTAGCCTTTCCCATGAATGATCACATTACCTGTTTCCTATATTTATTTTTTGAAGGGTGTCTCTGCAAAGGTTGCTAAGAAGGTTCCTGCAGTGGCTCCAAAAACTAAAGCTGTTTCAAGTGATAGCTCTGATGAATCCTCTGAGGAAGAAAAGGTGCAACCTCATTTAGTACTGAAATTTAATCAATGAATTTGAGTATTTGACTCATATCCAAGCTTGGTGATAATGTTCCATAGTTGATTTACTGGGTCTATGAGGTTGCTGGATTCGGATTGTTTTAATCTTTTTGTCTAGGTTGTACCTTCCAAAGCTCCTATTGGTAAGACAGTTGAAACTAATTCCAAAAATAAAACTGAACCAAGCGACAGCTCTGATGAAAGTGATTCTGATGAATCCTCAGATGAAGATGAGGTGACTGTCTTTATCTGTTCATTCAATTATTTGTTTCATTTTTATTTAAACTGGAAAATTATTAAATTACTTATTGAATGCAGACCTTTTCCGTTTGCATAGTAGACTGTATTTTAATCACAGTTCTTGTTTCAGGCTGCAACCAAAGTTGCTGCAGTGGCTGCTGCTAAAGTTCAATCATTGAAGAAGAGCAACAAGGATGATAGTACAGAAAGTGACTCAGATGAGTTTGATAGTACAGAAAGTGACTCAGATGAGTCCAATGATGATGATGATGTGAGACTGATGCTCTAGTTTATCTAGCTGTAGTACTAAGTTTTTTGATTCACATAATGGATGTGTACCGAGTTTTGGTTAATAACGTTTAGGCTCTTTTATAGCCAATGTAGTTTGTACTTTGGACTCACGATGTGCTATCTTTTAATTATTAACTTCTTGTCGCTTTTCTTTTAATGTTGCAGACTGTTACAGCTACTGGTTTGAAAAGATCATCATCTACTCAAACAAAGGACTCAAATAAGGTTAAACATTTTTCCCTCTGTTTTACTTTTTCATTTTGTATGTGCTTTGGTTTTTGTTGACCTGTACATTTCATATATGATGTTATCTGCTGGAAGTAATCTATATGTATTTTGGGCATTGAACAATAATGATTAGTTCAAGCCTGAAAACCAGTATTTCGTTTTTTTATGGCTCTGTTGCTTTCTTTTACTTGTAGTTGGCAATTGCTTGAGGATGAAAATGATGAAACATAGTTGTCTGCTTTTGGCTCATGTGCGTTTAAATTCCTTTGTCTGTTACAGAAAATGAAGGATAGTGATGAAGATGATAGTGAGGAGGAGAGTTCTGAAGATGAGCAACCTAAAAATAAGAAGGTAAAAATTTGTTAGTTTTTTTTTTGCTTATAATGTTATTGTAATTACTTGTATGACCTGCAATTCACATAAATTTTTTTCAGGTGAAGGTAGCTGATAAAAAGGAAAGCAGTAGTGAGGAGAGCTCTGATGATACTTCCAGTGAGGAGGAAGATAGCGAGGATGACAAATCTGCTAAGACTCCAAAGAAAAAAGTAATAATCAATTGTTATACTTATTGATTGGTTTTTGAAATATTTTTGCATTGAACTATCTTTTTCCGGATCACAAGTTATATTAATATTATGCAGTGGAATTAGTACACTAAAAGCTCATATGACTTTTGTAAGACATATTTACTTAATTTAAAAAGTTGATCTTGTCATCGGGGAATCGGCAATGACATTATCAATCAACAAGGTTCCCAGATGGTTGATTGATCCTTGTATAATCTTGAGTGGGTGTTGAGCTTTTGTTTAACTATTCTGTTTTTTTTGTTTTTCTGATATTTACATGAGTCTTGCGGATTCAATATGGGATCCTATGGAACTAATCTTGGCACATTTAAGCATCTGGTCTTTTTTGTGCTGCTCATTAATTAACAGAAGTTACTTTTTAAAGCAGGATGCTGATGTGGAAATGGTTGATACTGAAACACCGAGAACCACTACCAATTATAGTGATTTGATGAGAAAACCTGTGAGGCTATATTTTTTCCCCTTCTAGTTTTAAATTTATTCTGAAATGCGTTTTCTAAAACTCTTTTGTTATATCTTTGGCAGTCCAAAACCCCTGTTTCTTCTGAGGACGGGTCAAAGACTCTATTCGTTAGCAACTTACCATATCAAGTTGAACGAGCTGATGTGTATGTTTCTTGAGCCACCTGTGAATACAAACATTTGTAAGGTAATCTCATGTTTTTGTGCCATCAGGGAAAGTTTCTTCCAAGATGCTGGGGAAGTTGTTGATGTTCGTCTTGCTCTGGATGCTGAGCAGAGATTCCGAGGTTTTGGACATGTTGAGTTTGCCACAAGTGAAGCAGCACAGAAAGTGAGGGTTTCTTTTCCTTCTTGCTTTTTCTGGTATATGTTAGTGCATGTTAGTATTTTATGGTTGGGTTTGAAAGTGTCCCATTGTTTCTCTTTTATACCTCTATGTAGACCTCCTCTATAAGTATATTAGACTTTTGCAAATATTGCAAATATGATCACTTATATTATGAATTTGCTAGTGTTACTTTTGTTTTGGTGTAGTGTGCAAATATGCATCTGAGACTTATGTTCATTAATAATTGATTGTTTATTTTTGTGTTTCCCAGGCTCTTGAATTGAATGGTCAAAGATTGATTGGCCGGGAACTGAAATTAGATATGGCTCGCGAACGGGGTGATAGAGGTTCATATACTCCATATAGCGGGTATTGCTTTTTACAAGCCCTTGTGGGATATCCTAGCGTATTTTTAAGTTGTTCCTGATAGATTCTTTGTTTGCAGGAAAGACAACTCTTTTAGGAAAGGTGAGAGGAGTCAGCCTAAAAAAATTTATGTTAGGGGCTTTGATACATCTCTTGGGGAGGATGAGGTGATTGTTTGTTTCATATTGTTTTACTTTTTCCTTGATTTTCAAGTTTAGAAGCTTTACTCAATAAATTTTGAAACACTTGTTGCAGATTAGGAGCTCCCTCCAGGAGCATTTTGGAAGCTGCGGAGATATCATGAGATTATCTATCCCAACGGATTACGAGTCTGGTGCCATTAAAGGGTTA
This sequence comes from Erythroxylum plowmanianum, assembly GCA_025531925.1. Classification (NCBI taxonomy): domain Eukaryota; kingdom Viridiplantae; phylum Streptophyta; class Magnoliopsida; order Malpighiales; family Erythroxylaceae; genus Erythroxylum; species Erythroxylum plowmanianum. The sequence continues at coordinate 32,701 of JANVCQ010000170.1, read as the reverse complement.
GTGTATATGTTTTCTTGTTTGCATTTCTTTAACAGAAAAGAAACTGGAAATGCGTTCCATTCTGTTTTTTTTTATCGTGGACATATGATTTATAACTGGGATTGAAGATGATTTAACACTTCCAAGTTAACATGTATATAAAGATTTTGGTGAGTATATTGCATGCTGGGATAGCTTTGATATGACTTTATTCCTACTTTTTAGTTTTTAGTGCATTGCATACTTGCATTACATGTTGCACCATGTGTCATATCTTGGCACAAGACATTAAATACACCAGGTGTATGAATTTAGTGATGAGAATGCACCTTAGTGAAGAAAAGAGAAGGTTTCCTTCACTCACTCATAATTATCCTGTTGTGTGGAATTAAATTTTATGCTCTGCTTTCTTGATACTGATTTATCATGTTTTACAGCATGGCTTATATTGAATTCAATGATGGTGATGGTTTAAACAAAGCTTTAGAGCTTGCTGGTAGTCAACTTGGAGATCGATATCTAACTGTGGAAGAGGCAAGACCAAGGAATGATAACCGTGATGGTTGGAGCAGTGGTCGAGGTGGAGGCCGAGATAGCGGTGGAAGGAGAGGTGGTAGAGATGGTGGTGGCAGATTTGGCGGTAGAGATGGTGGCGGCAGATTTGGCAGTAGAGATGGCGGTGGCGGATTTGGCGGTAGAGGTCGTGGAGGTAGAGGTGGTGGTGGAAGAGGACGTGGAACACCTAATAAACCTAGTTTCACTGCAGCTGCGACAGGTAACTATACATTTTTCTATGTTAATCACCAGCTGCTAAGGCAAATTTATTTCCACTTCTAGTTTTGACACATTTAATGGAGAAAGATGTGGGGTAGATCCTTGATTATGTTTGTATCAGGTGGTTTTGATATAAAAATGCATTTTATATTTCAAAACAATAGCTGAATCAGGTTATGATTAGCATCTTCAGTTGGTGTTCTGATGAAGATTGTGCCAGTGAACTCTGTTATTAAATGTTTTGTTGGCTTGCTTTGATTTCGGTATTCATTCATTCATATTTGCCCCAATGCAATGCAGGTAAGAAGACAACTTTTAAAGATGATGATGAGTGAAAGCAAGAAGAAATAATGGATTAGTATTATTGTTTCTGGTACTATGTATCACTTTATAAGGATTCGTTTGTATCACCAAATTATTTTTGTGTTGGATAATTTCTTTAAATATGAAGCAGCAAATGATCTGTTACTATCAATTACTTTCCATATTAAATAGTGTTACACCTCCAGTCCTTCCTTCATTGGCTTGGCTTGGCTTGATAGGATGTGATTGATCACCCTTTAAAGACAGGGATTAGTTATAATACAAGTATGTGTTAGCTAAACAGAAAAAGGCAAAAAGTGCAGATTTGATAAAACGACTTCAATGGACCAAAAAGAGGCTTTAAGTTTTTATTCATATGTGATGTTAATTTAATATTTTTTGAATAATTAGAGTTTGTTAAAGTTAAATTAGATTTGATTAAAATTGAGCAAAATTAAAAAGTTTAAACTATTAAAAATTATGATTCGTTAAAATAATTTTGAAAAGTTAGTGTTTATTACAGTTGGATTAAGTTAAATTAGATTTTATTAAAAACTAGGCAAAATTAAAAAATAAATTGAAGTTTAATACATAAGTTTTATTGTGTTACGTGACATATTTAACAAAAAGTATTAAATTATTCATTTAGAATTTAATTTGAATATTGAATATTTTGTAGACTTTAAAGTAATCAAAGTAATAATAATAATAAGAAAATTATTTTTGTATAATGATAATAATAATAAGAAAATTATAAACTTGATATCCTATTATAACATGTATTGTTTGATGTTTAAAATAGATTAAATGTATCCTGAATTAAGAAAAAATCGAGGGTAAATACATGTTGGATATTGATTAGAAATATTATATATATATCCTCTAGGTGTATATATATATATATATATATATATATGTTGGATATTGATTAGAAATGGTAGTTCCGTATCGGTATTTTATACATATTCTGTAGGTATCTAGAAGGGATGAATATTTCTTGGAACCTTTTTATCTTTGTATATAATGGGCCGACTTTTCTGCGCCTGTAACTCGCAGATTCTTTTGTAATTGATTTATTAAAGTTAAAATTCCAAAGCCAAATTCTTTGATTTGATGGTATAATTTGTAATCTATCCCACACTCGTCGACCATGGCTTCGCCGTCGCCGGAGTCTATCCTCCTTGAAGACTTCGGTCAAAAAGTTGACCTAACACGGCGGATCAGGGAAGTTCTCCTGAATTATCCCGAAGGCACGACGGTCCTCAAGGAACTCATCCAGAACGCCGACGACGCCGGCGCCACCGTTGTCAGGCTCTGCCTAGACCGTCGCCTCCACGATTCTAACTCTCTCTTGTCTCCTTCACTCGCTCAGTGGCAAGGGTCCTCTCTCTTGGCTTTCAATGACGCCGTCTTTACGGAGGAGGATTTCGTTAGCATTTCTCGAATCGGCGGCAGTGCCAAACACGGCCAGGCGTGGAAGACAGGCAGGTTCGGCGTCGGTTTCAATTCGGTTTACCATTTAACCGATTTGCCTTCGTTCGTGAGCGGTAACTACGTAGTACTCTTTGATCCACAAGGCAGCCATCTTCCTAATGTCTCGTCGTCGAATCCTGGCAAGAGAATCGATTACGTTTCCACGTCAGCAATCTCGTTCTACGAGGACCAGTTCTCTCCTTACGTCGCGTTTGGTTGTGATATGAGGACTCCGTTCGCGGGAACTCTGTTCCGTTTTCCTCTGAGAAACGCAACTCAGGCGGCTACGAGCAAGCTTTCAAGACAGGCCTACTCAGAGGACGACATTTTGGCAATGCTTGGTCAGTTGTACCAAGAAGGAGTTCTATCTCTACTGTTTCTCAAAAGCGTGGTCTCTATAGAAATGTATGTGTGGGATGCGGGTGGGCTCAAGCCGAGGAAGCTTTACTCTTGCGGTGTTAATTCCTTGAATGAAGATGTTGTTTGGCACAGACAGGCGCTTTTGAGAATGTCGGGAAGAACGCTGAACTTGGATACTCGGGAGAGTGAGACTGATGCTTACTTGGTGGAGTTTGTGAGAGAATCATCGGTTGTTGAGAGTAACATTGAGAGGAAAATTGATAGATTTTATATAGTGCAAAGTATGGCTCCATCAAGCAGTAGAATTGCTTCCTTTGCTGCAACTGCTTGTAAAGAGTATGATATTCACCTACTGCCTTGGGCATCTGTAGCAGCTTGTCTTTCCGATGTAAGTTGATTGCTTGCTTACTATTATTTTTCATACACTTGAACGTTTGTCGTCTTTAATGAATTCATATTTGTATAATAAGTAATGAAATTGATCTCGTAACTGTTTTCTTGTTTGGTGTGTCACTTGTTGATGTCGGTATCAAATTAACAATTGTACTATCGTATAGTTTTTAAACTGCCCCATTCTGCAACAAAATTTCAATAAAATCGAAATTTGGTTAGCTGCAAACCACTACACTTCTTTATCATTTGGTTAGCTGCAAACCACCATGCTTCTTTACCACAATAAAGTAATTGTTGCATTTCACTTGGCTTTTTCATACCTGAAAGGTTTGATTTTCTTGGTTTTATGATACTGGATCACTGCTTTGTTAAGTCCAATGTTGGTAAGCCTTCATGACATTGTGTGGTTTTGGTATGCATTATATTTTCCCCCAAATTTCTTATGGTTCTTGATTTTAGGTTTTTGTTTTAAATATTGGTTGAGTAAAGGATCCAGTTGAAATTAGGTGGTCTCACTTCATCTTCTACAATACATGAACAAGTTTGGAAGGACTAGCATGAGGACATTAGGAGGATCTCACGTTGTGTGGAATAATGACTAGGAGCATTAATATTTTAGGCAGTAGATGATACAGTGTCATTATATATTGATGCCAGTTTCTTCATAGGAAAGTCAGTAAATATCTGGATCCGAAATTTGTGGAAGCAATCATTCAATCTGACTCAAATTTATGAATTGTGTTGTTTTTACTATTGGTCATTTGCCCAAACAGGCCAAGTCCAATTATAGAGTCCTGATTATAGGGTTAGACCACAAAAAGAAATTTATTGCATATTACTGTTCTGCACAACCAAAAGCTAGCAAAATACTCCTGTGTTATTGTAAAGAGAATGTTACCCTTCTCTTGTGCGAAAATAACATAAGATGAAAACTTTCCAACTTTCTGTTTCTTAAGTTAGTTTTGCACTTTACAGTTTTGCATTTTAATTGACCGCATCATATTTTACTTTCTCAATTTCTTACTTTGTAATTCTGCATCATCTGTTCTTGTGAAGGTTTTTCTTTGTAAGAGTACGATTTGTTGTTGTTACAATTTTTTTAATCAATATGATTTGTTGTGGTCACATTTTTTTTAATCAAATTATCTTTAACTCATTTCAACATTATATTGTGTTAGACTCAACTTTTAATAGTTAACTAAAATGAATATCTTACTGATTTGCGACACTGACATTTTATAATTGAATCAGTTCTCGGGAAATTTATCTTTCCAAATTCAAATTGGTTTTTACATTCTAATAGACATCCATGTTGTTTGATGTGCCTATATCCAGGTTGAGATGAAGGCTTATACTTTGTTTATCTGTTTGTTTAGTTTCTTCCTTGTCTGCTTTAGATAAATAAATCCGGTGTCTGTTCCAACGTATTGTCAGCAGAATGATGATCTGAAGCTTGGGCAAGCATTTTGCTTTCTTCCTTTACCTGTAAGAACTGGATTGAATGTTCAAATTAATGGATACTTTGAGGTTTCATCCAATCGTCGAGGTATTTGGTATGGAGCTGACATGGACAGGAGTGGTAAAATTCGTTCTATCTGGAATAGGCTTCTTTTGGAAGATGTTGTTGCTTCCAACTTCAGATATTTGCTTCTTGGTTTGCAAGGGTTGGTAGGAGCAACAGATTCTTATTACACTTTATTCCCAAGTGGATCTTTTGAAGATCCATGGAGCATTTTGGTGGAGAATATATACAAAAATGTTTGTGATGCACCTGTATTGCATTCAGAGCTTGAGGGAGGTAAATGGGTGGCACCAGTCCAGGCCTTCCTTCATGATGAGGAGTTCAACAGAAGCAAGGAACTTAGTGAGGCCTTACTGCAGCTAGGGATGCCTATTGTTCACTTGCCCAATAGCTTGCTTAATATGTTTTTGAAATATGCTTCAGGTTTTCAGAAGAGAGTGGTAACTCCTGATACAGTACGTCACTTTCTTAGGGACTGCAAATCTGTTATGACATTGAGTAAATCTTACAAGCTGGTGTTATTGGAATACTGTCTTGAAGACTTGATTGATTCTGATGTTGGTGCATATTTAAACAACCTGCCTTTGCTTCCTCTTGCAAACGGTGATTTTGGTTCATTATCTGAAGCCTCAAAGGGGGTTTCTTATTTCATTTGCAATGACTTAGAGTACATGCTGCTTGATCAAATATCTAATATGATAGTTGATCGTGATATCCCCATTAATATACTAGAGAGACTTTCTGCTGTCGCAGAATCATCAAGAGCAAATATTATGGTGTTTAGTATTGAGTACTTCATTAAGTTATTCCATAGATTTGTTCCCACTGACTGGAGACATAAAACCAAGGTTTCGTATAGCCCAGATTCTTTCCATAATCATCCAACTTTCTCATGGTTTGTTCTATTCTGGCAATATCTTCGATGCCATTGTGAAAAGCTATCTGCATTTGGTGATTGGCCTATTTTACCTTCTACATCGGGCCATCTGTACAGACCTTCTAGACAGTCCAAACTGATCGATGCCCATAAACTTCCTGTTTCCATCCAAGAGACGCTCTCTAAGATTGGATGCAAAATGCTCGATCCCACGTACGGAGTTGACCATTCAGATTTGTCCCTTTATGTCTCCGATGCTAATTACACAGGTGTTCTGGAGTCAATTTTGGATGTCTTGTCATCCAATGGTGGTAAAATGCAACCTTTGTTTGAGAATTTGAAAGTTGAAGAGAAGGACGAACTTCGAATATTTCTTCTTGATCCAAGATGGTACATGGGGGATTGTGTTGATGGTTCTAAGATAGGAATTTGCAAACTGCTACCCATTTTTAAGGTTTATAGTGGGGGATCTGTTCAAGAAATTAATTTTTCTGATCTGGAGAATCCTGAGAAGTATTTACCACCATTAGATGTTCCTGAAAATCTTCTGGGTTGTCGATTTGTCTTGAGCTCTTCAAATGAAGAACATTTATTGTTGAGATTTTATGGAATTGAGAGAATGGGGAGGGGACGCTTCTACAAGGAGCATGTGTTCAATAATATTAGCGAGATGCAACCTGAAGTTCGTAATGGCATTATGCTTTCTGTTTTGCAGAATTTGCCGCAATTATCTATCGAAGATACATCTTTCAGGAGCTGTTTGAGAAACTTGGAATTTGTGCCAACCTTAAGTGGTGATGTAATGTGTCCTGAAGTACTGTATGATCCTCGCAATGAAGAATTATGTGCTTTATTAGATGACTCTGAGAGCTTCCCGTTTGGTGCTTTCCAAGAACCGGACATTTTGGACATATTACTTGGGTTAGGCCTTAAAACATCTGTTTCTCCAGAGACAATCATAGAAAGTGCTCGGCAAATAGAAAGATTAATGCGTGATGATCAATACAAAGCCCATTCTAGAGGTCAAGTGCTTCTTTCCTACTTGGAGGTAAATGCAATGAAGTGGTCACGAGACCAGTTAAATGACAATCAAGGAACTGTGAACAGATATTTTTCACGTGCTACAACTGCTTTTAGGCTTCATAACTTGAAATCTGATGTTGAAAAATTTTGGAATGATATGCGGATGATATGCTGGTGCCCGGTACTGGTTTCTGCTCCATTTCAAACTATTCCATGGCCCACTGTGTCTTCCACAGTTGCTCCTCCTAAGCTTGTAAGACTAAAAACAGATTTGTGGCTTGTTTCTGCTAGCATGCGAATACTTGATGGGGACTGTGTTTCTACTGCATTATCATATAATCTTGGATGGTTATCTCCTCCTGGTGGAAGTGTCATTGCGGCTCAATTACTCGAACTTGGTAAAAACAATGAGATTGTCTATGATCAGATATTGCGACAGGAATTAACCTTGGCAATGCCAAGAATATACTCAATTATGGCAAGTATTGTTGGTTCAGACGAGATGGACATTGTAAAGGCCGTTCTTGAGGGGTCTCGTTGGATTTGGGTGGGAGATGGATTTGCTACTGTGGATGAGGTTGTTCTTAATGGTCCTTTGCATTTGGCTCCTTATGTACGTGTTATACCCATAGATCTTGCTGTTTTTAAAGACTTATTCTTGGAGCTTGGTGTTCGAGAATATTTTAAACCGATTGATTATGTTGATATATTGGGTCGAATGGCATTTAGAAAAGGTTCATCTCCTCTGGATGCTCAGGAAATTAGGGCAGCCATACTCATTGTTCAGCATTTGGCTGAAGCTCCGCTTCAAGAACGACAGGTCGAGGTCTATCTACCAGATGTTTCAGGAAGACTTTTCCTTTCTAGTGATTTAGTTTATAATGATGCTCCATGGTTACTTGGCTCAGATGACCCTGATGGCTTATTTGCTAGTGCGTCTACTAGTGTGTCCTTGAATGCAAAGAAAGCTGTTCAGAAGTTTGTCCATGGGAATATTTCTAACGAAGTTGCTGAAAAGCTTGGCGTCTGCTCACTTCGTAGAATGTTGCTTGCAGAGAGTGCTGATTCCATGAATTTGAGTCTTTCTGGTGCTGCTGAAGCATTTGGGCAGCATGAAGCTTTGACCACTAGACTTAAACATATACTTGAGATGTATGCAGATGGACCAGGAATTCTTTTTGAGCTTGTTCAAAATGCAGAGGATGCTGGAGCTACAGAGGTGACTTTTCTTTTAGATAATACTCAATATGGGACTTCTTCTGTTCTCTCACCTGAAATGGCAGATTGGCAAGGGGCTGCTTTATATTGTTTCAATGACTCTGTCTTCAGTCCACAGGATCTTTATGCAATCTCACGTATTGGTCAAGAAAGCAAGTTAGAAAAACCTTTTGCAATCGGAAGATTCGGGCTTGGATTTAATTGTGTATATCATTTTACTGACCTTCCTATGTTCGTATCTGGGGAAAATATTGTTATGTTTGATCCTCATGCATGTAATTTGCCTGGCATCTCCCCTTCTCACCCTGGCTTACGGATAAAGTATGTGGGTAGGAAAATTTTGGAACAATTTCCTGATCAGTTTTCTCCATTCTTACACTTTGGCTGTGACATGCAACACCCATTTGAGGGTACGCTTTTTCGTTTTCCCCTCAGAAGTGCTGCCGTTGCTCAGCGTAGTCAGATTAAGAAACAAGGATATGCACGCGAAGATGTTTTGTCTTTGTTTACATCCTTTTCTGGGGTGGTCTGTGACACTTTGCTTTTCCTCCGGAATGTGAAACGCATTTCCATTTTTGTGAAGGAAGGAGACAATAGTAACATGCAACTTCTACATCGTGTTCAACGAAATTCCATTATTGAGCCAGAAATGGAATCTAGCTCACTGAATGACATGTTTAACATTTTCAATGGAAGTCAATTTAGTGGACTGGATAAAGATCAATTGCTGAAAAAATTGAGCAAATCCGTAGGTAGAGATTTGCCCCATAAATGTCAGAAGATTGTTGTGACTGAGCAAAGTTTGTCCACCCATATCTCACACTTTTGGATCACAGTTGAATGTTTAGGTGGTGGACAAGCCAACTATAACCGTGATGTTGCTAACAACAAGTTGCATAAATCGATTCCATGGGCATGCGTTGCTGCATATATTAACTCTGCTAAGGGTAATGGGAATTTGAGTGATAACTTGAACTTGGATGGCTCTTTTACCACTTACACGAGCCAAGATTCCACAGTTTCCATTCATAGCATGGAGAGTTTTGAGGGTCGTGCGTTCTGTTTTTTACCACTTCCAATCAATACCGGCCTCCCAGCACACATCAATGCATATTTTGAACTTTCTTCTAACCGAAGAGACATCTGGTTTGGGAACGACATGGCTGGTGCTGGTAAGTTACGATCTGACTGGAATGTTTTCATCCTTGAGGAAATAGTTGCCCCTGCTTATGGTTGGTTGCTTGAGAAGATTGCATTGGAGATTGGCCCGTGTGATTTGTTTTTCTCATATTGGCCAACAGCCACTGGATTAGAACCATGGGCATCAGTAGTACGGAAGCTATATAGGTGTATTGCTGAGTTTGGTCTTCGAGTCTTGTACACAAAAGCTATAGGGGGCCAATGGATTACTGCCAAGCAAGCACTTTTTCCAGATTTTGCCTTCCATAAGGCTCATGAGCTTGTAGAAGCATTATCAGAAGCTGGTCTACCTGTTCTCTGTATTTCAAAGCCACTTGTTGAGCAATTTATGGAGGCTAGCCCCATGCTGAATTTTGTCTCGCCTCAATTGTTGCGGAGAATATTGATTCGACGAAAACGTGGATTTAAGGATAGAAAAGCTACAATTGTTGCCCTTGAATATTGCCTACTGGATTTGGAAGCCCCTACTCAGCTTGATGGTCTATATGGCTTATCATTGATACCCCTTGCAGATGGTTCGTTTGCGTCAATTGAAAGGCATGGAACAGGTGAAAGAATTTATGTTGCTAGGGCGGAAGAATATGACCTTCTCAAAGATTCAGTTCCACGTCAACTTGTGGACCAGGGAATTCCCGAAGTTGTTCATGGAAAGCTATGTGATATAGCTAAGAGTGGGAAGTCAAATATTTGTTTTATCTCTTGCACTTTGCTTGAGAAGCTTTTGGTGAAATTGCTCCCAGCAGAGTGGCAATTTTCCAAAAAGGTCACATGGTTTCCTGGTAGTCATGGCCAACCAAGCTTAGACTGGATAAGATTGCTTTGGAGCTATCTAAACATGTATTGTGATGATCTCTCAGTATTTTCGAAGTGGCCGATATTACCAGTTGGAGAGCATTATCTCTTCCAGTTGGTTCCAAATTCATTTGTAATTAAGGAGGGTGGCTGGAGTGAGAACATGTCTTCTTTGTTGCTTAAAATAGGATGTGTGTTCCTGAGAAAGGACTTCCCTATAGAACATCCACAGCTAGAAAAATTTGTGCAATCTCCAACAGCAGCAGGTATATTAAATTCATGCATAGCAATTGCTGGTAAGGTAGACAGCATTGAGGGGGTTTTTACTGGTGCCTCTGAAGGGGAGCTGCATGAACTGCGGAATTTTGTTCTTCAGACCAAGTGGTTCATTGAAGAAAAGATAGATGCTGAACATATTGACATCATAAAGCACCTTCCTGTGTTTGAGTCTTATGGAAGCAGAAAATTGGTTAGTTTGAGAAACCCTACTAAATGGTTGAAGCCAAATGGCATTAGGGAGGATCTCTTGGGTAATGACTTTGTTCGCATTGAATCAGAAAGAGAGGGAGTTATTTTGAGAAGGTACTTAGAAATCAAAGAGCCATCGAAGGTGGAATTTTACAAAGTTTATGTGCTCAACCGTATGTCTGAATTTGTTTCAAATCAGGGAGCGCTCTCAGCCATCTTACATGATGTAAAACACTTGATTGAGGATGATATTTCCATCAAATCTGTACTTTCCACCACTTCTTTTGTTTTGGCAGAGGATGGATCCTGGCAACAACCTTCTAGGTACTCTTCCTATATTTTCTAAAAATATTTATTTTTATTTCCAGTTGAGTGTAGCTGTTAGTGGAAGTTTTCAAATGTTCCTGTTGGGTTTCTATATGCACAATTTCTCCTTTCATGCATGCTGTAGTTGTTTCTGCCTTTTATCAGCGTTTGAGTAAGCCTTGTAGCAGTATAGGAGATATGAGTTGTTACTACCATAAGTATAACATTTATGTATATCTCCTTTTTCTTTTTTCTGTAAAACAGGATTTGGGCTAATTCGAATATCAGTAAGGATGGTCACAATAATCAGATCAATGATAAACTCTTAGCAACTTTCCCTTATATATACAAATGCATTGTAGATATAGACTACTTTCTCACCAGCAGTGGTGCTAGAGTACCATCTTGAGTGCTGTTTCCATTTGGTGTGACTTAGCTATGGCTCCTTTGCCATGTAACGATCGTGTTGTTATCTTTGCCATAGTCTGGAGCCTCCATCTTTTTATGCCTGTCCACTTTATTGCATTCATAAATATAATTCAATTCAAAGGTAAACTCGAGTAGGTATTCCAACCTATTCCCCATGATGTTGAATGGAAGTTCTAATTATTTATTTTCATTTTTTTTTCAAAATCCACATAAAATACTCCTTTGGAAGTTCGCATAGAAAATGTTTCTAATGTGTGACCTCTTTACTTTATGAGTGACTGAGGCTACTATTATGGTGCAACCTTGCGGCCATATAGATAGAAAAGAACAGTACAACAAAATCTTTATAGCATTGATACCATAAAAGATCTATTAATTGAAGAGGTATTAATCAATAAACTTATATTTTATTAACTTATACTGTATATAAAATTCAACAAACATGCATTTAATCAATTGATTTGTTGTTTTTTTACTAATCTAATCAATTGGACATGAACTTAATGTAATGTATACTTACAAAGTTTCTGACAATACTTCATAATTTCTATTGTAATTCAAGAATTTAACTTCAAAACTTCCAGATTGAATAAAAAAATTAGACATAATATCTAATGAAATTTAATTTTTTTTAAAAAGCTTAAATTAGATTCATGTTTTAGAAAATATCAGTCAATTATCCATGTATTTATTAATTTTAGTACAATTATCCATGTATTTATTAATTTTAGTAAACTATTAACATATGATGTGAATGACGCAACACAGTTATATAGGGGTTTTGTTAGAAAAATGTTATCAGCAACACAGTTATATGAGGGTTTTGTTAGAAAAATATTATCTTATCAATTTATCCTATTAACCCGAGTAAGGATTGCAAAAAAAGTATTGTATAACAAAGGTTATTAATTTATTGAGTGTTAATTTATAGAGATTTTATTGGATTTACATTTGACTTTCAATTTTTTGTTGCCATTGTAATTAAAATGATGTATTTTACCTGTCAGTTTACTTCTAAATAATTCTTTTTCTTTTATAGTTTCTTTGGCCCCTAAGTACTTATTTATCACTTTCCCAAAACCATCTTGTGGGATATACTGTAAGGCAATTTGTATTCTTAGAACAATTTTCGATTCATTCCTGGGTTAAATTTACCAACTTAAACTATTGGATTGCTTGGTTTGTTGATATGGTTAAAGAACTTTTATGAGTTATGACTCGGAGGTCTTGAGTTCAAGCTACACTGCCCTTGTTCATTGAGACTTGTCACATTCCATGAGAGGAGTGTATTAGAATAATTTTGGGTCGAATGATTTCTTGACACATCATTTCTTTTTTATGTCCAAGTAAAATTCATAGGGCTATCTGTTTTGGATTTTGGTAGGGATGAGGGTATGGCTTCTGTGAACTGTATATAAATGAAAGTTATATTTTGTCAGCGATTTTGTATTAGAAATAGGATTTGTACTTGATTATTTTACCATTCTTGATTAAATCACCATACACCGAATAAAATAGCTCTGATATTGTAAAAGAACAACGAAAAACCCTGTTTCTATTGAAGCTTCAAATTTGTGGCTTTTGCTAGGAAACACTGGTTTTGTTTCTGTTTTTATTGCATTGTGTTCTTCTCAAAGAGTTTAGGTGCTGTCTGGAAGCCGATAATATGTGTCACAAAAATGTGAACTCAAACTTGAGGGTGTAATTTATCAATAAGGAGGCTATACGAGATAGAGCATGTATAACCATCAAATATACCTACACTATCCACTTACAAAACCTTTTTGAAAACTTGATTTCCTTGTTATAATGTTTTTGGCAGGCTTTATGATCCTCGACATCCTGAGCTAAGGAAAGTACTCCACAGAGAAGCCTTTTTCCCTTCTGCTAAATTCTCAGATCCTGAATCTTTGGAAGTTCTCGTTAGACTTGGACTTAAAACAACTTTGGGTTTTGCTGGTTTTCTTGATTGTGCAAAATCGGTGTCAATGTTATATGATTCTGGAGATCCAGAAGCAGTGAATTATGGAAGGAAGTTATTTGCCTGTCTAGATGGTCTTGCACGCAAACTTGTGATTGAGAATGCTGAGAAGGGAGAAGCCAACTGCATTGAGATACAAAATGGACTGTTTTATGACCATAGTGCTGCTGCAAATGGTGGTCCTGAATCTTCTGAGCTAGATAACAATCTCTGTAAAGATTTGGACATTGACAAATTGTTGGACAACTTGATTGATGATAAACCAGAAGAAGAATTTTGGACTGAGGTCAAGGCCATAGCTTGGTGCCCAATTTTGCCTAATTCTCCTTTCGAAGGATTGCCATGGTTGAAATCTAGTAACCAAGTATCACCTCCGAACATTGTGAGGCCTAAATCACAGATGTGGTTGGTTTCGGGTTCAATGAATATACTAGATAGTGAATGTGACTCCTTGTATCTTCAACATAAACTTGGTTGGATGGACCGTCCAAAGGTTGATGCTCTATCGATGCAATTGATTGAGTTATCCAAGTCCTATGGTCAGTTTAAGCTACAATCCTCAATCAACCCATGTTTTCATGCTGCACTACAGGAGGGAATTCCTTTACTTTATTCTAAACTGCAAGAATATATTGGTACTGATGATTTCATGCGTCTAAAATCAACTCTAGACGGTGTTTCCTGGGTTTGGATTGGTGACGATTTTGTATCCTCTAACGTGCTTGCATTTGATTCCCCTGCAAAATACACACCTTATCTGTATGTTGTCCCTTCTGAATTATCAGATTTCAGAGAATTGCTTTTGGAATTAGGTGTGAGGCTTAGCTTTGATACCTGGGATTACTTTCATGTTTTGCAGCGTCTGCAAAATGATGTCAAAGGGGCTGCATTATCTCTAGATCAGTTAAGTTTTGTTCATTGTGTCGTTGAAGCTATTACAGAATGTTGCCTTGACAAACCATTGTTTGAGGCTTCTAGTACACCATTATTACTACCAGATTCTTCTGGTGTACTGATGTCTGCTGCTGACCTTGTTTATGATGATGCACCATGGATACAAAATAAAACTTTGGTTGGGAAACATTTCTTGCATCCAAGTATCAGCAATGATTTGGCAAATAAGTTGGGCGTGAAATCACTTCGCTGCCTCTCTTTGGTGGATGAAGATACAACTAAAGATCTTCCGTGCATGGGCTTTGCTAAACTGTCAGAACTTCTGTCATCACATGGAAATGACTTTTTGTTGTTTGACCTTCTTGAGTTAGCAGATTGCTGCAAAGCTAAGAAGCTACATGTAATCTTTGACAAAAGGGATCATCCCTCCCAATCTTTACTGCAGCACAACCTGGGTAAGTTTATATAATTTTATTAACTTGTTACATTAATGGCCTCATGGACTGTTATGCCGAATGCAAATCTTGACTTGATGTTGTTGCCATTTATTTCCTATTTTCAACATCCATTTCAGCGTATAGTCCTTATATTTCAGAAATGTTGTTCAATCTTCTCCAATATATTGTCCTTTTCCTAATTTACTTCATTGTGTTCATCTATCCAGCCTGTCTGCTAGCTAGAAATGACATTAATGATCAGCAGATTATTCTAAGTTGCATTTATAAATATTTGTAAGTTGGAGAATCAAGCTAAACTTTAGTTTTCTAAATATTCCATCTAGGTGAATTTCAAGGGCCAGCATTAGTTGCTATTCTGGAAGGTGTTACCTTAAGTAGGGAAGAATTGGGCAGCCTTCAGCTTCTCCCTCCGTGGCGGCTTCGGGGAGATACTCTCAATTATGGTTTGGGACTCCTCAGCTGCTTCTCTGTATCAGATCTCATGTCAATTGTTTCTGGTGGCTACTTTTACATGTTCGACCCTCATGGCCTTGCACTTAGTGTGCCTTCGAGTTGTACACCTGCAGCAAAAGTCTTCTCTTTGATAGGTAATTTGGTCAGTCATCGAATCCCGCTATTGCTTTCATTTCATGTGCAATATTGCACTTCTATCATTTTGTTATTTTGGGTGCTTTTGATAATGAAATAAAGTTTAATCTAAACAATCCAAAGTACGACATTCAAGTCTTGATAAGCTCTCTCTGTTTTTGGTTACTAGTAAAAGCTTCCTGGTACAAAGTGAGTGCCTTTTGAGTTGTTCGAGGACTTAAACTTACCAACTTGTTCAGTTATGTTTTGGATAAGATACCAATGCCTAATAAAACTTCTGCCTGATGACTCCAGTTTGCACCTTTTGGGTGTATTGGCTTAAGGCTAGTGATTATATGATGGTTTTTGATTGTACTTTCTGTGGAACAGTCAAGGAGAGTATTGAATCCTGTAAGATCTATTGAAGTTCCTTATGTCAGATCTCTTAGAAAATGGCAGTTCAATGAATGTTATCAGATGTAGGACAAATCATGAAGAATGGAGATAGGACAATAATAGAGGGATAAGGAGGAATTGGGAAAAAAAGCACAAGAGTAAGGTCGAGCAAGAAGAAAGCAATTGAGTAGAAGGAGAACAAAGAATCTTAGGAGATAATAAATAAGCACAATGTAACATTGAAGCTGTCTCCTCCTATTTTTGATAGGTTAAGGCTAATTCTAAACTAAGGAGAAATGGAGATCAACAATGGGTGGAACTCAACATCAAGTATGATGCTTGTAAGATGGTGTACATCTAACAGATGTTTGATTGAATCATACTGGATAATACTGCATCAACATCAGAGTATGGACTAACATGATGATAACTTTGATCATTTTGTTAATGAAAGCTTAAGATGTTGGAATCTGTGTGATTCTGACCATGTTAGGATTAAGACATAAATTTTGGTGGTTTGAGTTCTTCATTTGCTTCTCCACTGGGTGCCAATTTCCTGGTGTACAAGCATATACGCTTGAACTAAAGGAGTTGTGGTTGAAGAAGGTTGAGGCTTTACTGACTGCAGCAGACACTTTTTGTTGTCTGTTGCAAGTAAGGGGTGAAGAGAAGGTAAGATGGAGAGATCAAGATCAACTGGAGCCTCTTTGGTGCTGGATGTTAGTGGAAATCGTTTCTTGACGGATCTGAAGCAAGAGAAGTATTCAGTTTTTCACTTTCCCCTGGAGAAAAGAAGTCGGGGGTTGGAGGGAGAGTTTGGACAGGAATCAGTTTGGTTATTCATTTTTGTCAAGTTGTGATGTTGATCTACTTGGTACTCTTTTTTTTCTCCCATGGAATATGGTGCATTTGCATAGAATTGTAGGAGTTGCTAAAAAAGGGAAGATATCTCTGCTGGTTCTCATACAAAAGTTGGGCCTAAGAAGCTTTGGTCCCATTTCTAGTGATTTTTAGGTTACAAGGAGGATTCGAGTCCATTGCTTTGAGAATGTAGATAACATATGTAAGAAAGTTTATACACATTATATATAGCATTTCTCCTTGGGAAAGTCCTATATGATTCTAGATGTTTGTACATTGTTCATATTCCAAGCTTGCACAGGTTCAATGTGTATGACCCCTTTATGTTGCTTCTTTTGACTTCAGCGAACACTGTGTGTTTGCTGGACATATCTCTCTTTAGTTTGTTGTTATTTCGTCATTCCTCATGCCTCTTGGATTTTCTACAGAAGCTTGAGCACTTTCCTGAACACTTTTATCGTTCCCTTATCTTTAATCAGTTCAAAAATTGCTGATTGATTGCTGCTGTTTGCTTGATATTCTGACTTTTTGGTCAAAGACAATTTTCTACGGTAGTTTGCCTCCTATCTTCAATTGCTTGCTGTAGGTTGTTGATGGACATTCTGACTTTGAGAACAATATCTGCACTTTGTGATCATATTATCTGGTCTATTAAAGTTGGAATTCCATTTTGCCTTTTTTTTATTTCCAAAATTTTTGACGCTTTGTTGTATTTTTTTGGAATATAAATTGGAGTATATAATAGTGGTAATGCTCTACTTTCTCTGTTCTTTGGAATATAAATCGGAGAATAGAATAGGGGTAATGCTCCACTTGCTCAATCCCCATCCCACGCAAGTGAAGATTTGAAACCCGTGACTTCTTGGTTTTGGGAGGGAGTGTTAATACTTCTTTTTTCCATTATGCTACTCCTCAATGTCAATTTTTGGTCTTCGTTTGGTGTTAATACTTCTTTTTTCCAAATTATATGATGTTTAATGGAAGGCTGATTGCTCATTACTTGTTGTGCTCCTAGGTAGTAACTTGGTTGAGCAGTTTCCCGATCAGTTTAGGCCAATGCTGATTGATCAAGATATGCCATGGTCATCAGTAGACTCAACTGTAATCCGCATGCCTTTATCGTCTGAATGCCTTAAGGATGGACTTGAGATGGCATTAAAGAGAGTGAACCAAATCTATGAAAGATTTATGGAACATGCTTCAAGAGCTCTTATTTTCTTAAAGTCAGTTTTACAGGTACTTCTTGTTAGTCTAGCTAGTTATGTGGTCTCTTCTTGTTAGTCTAGCTTGTTATGTGGTCTCATGATTAGAATTATAGTTGTAAACATTCTTTTCTTGTTGACTTCTTCAAAATTATACTACAGATGCATAGAGGAGACACTTCTTTTACTCCCCTGAACTTGTGTCTCTTTGTGATGCACTGTTATATGAGAAGATGAAATTACTGAAACTTTACACAAAATGTACATATAAGAGCATGTCATGTATTCAGGTGTCTCTGTCAACATGGAATGAAGGAATGGTACAGCCACACCAGGACTGTTCAGTTTTTATTGATTCTTCAAGTGCTAGAATGAGAAATCCATTTTCAGAAAAGAATTGGAGAAAGTTTCAACTATCAAGGTTATTTAGTAGCTCAAATGCTGCAACTAAGTTGCATATGATCGATGTGAACTTGTACCGAGGATCCACAAAAGTTGTTGACCGGTGGCTGCTTGTACTTAGCCTTGGTTCTGGGCAAACAAGAAATATGGCTCTTGATAGGTATGCTTTGTGGAAAATCTTTGAATTGAATGGTCTCATATGCCAATATCTTCGGGAAGTTGAAATGCTTAATCTCAGACAGTTCTGCTAGTATAGAGGAAATGCTTAAACTGAGTTCTTGCTGAAGTTATATAGAGGAAAGAAAATGTGTATTTGTGCAGAAATCATCGTACTTGATGAAGTTGTGAAGAGTTTGTATATGATCTGTTCATTCATGGGCTCACCTAACAACATAAAGTTTTGGGTTTAATAGTTTTGTCGCATAGCTAACAGCCTTTCTGACGTTCCAAACCACAAATTTGGTATATGTTCCATTCCTAAGCCCTGCCCAATTGCTTATGCTTTCCAACTGAGTGTTTTTGTGAAAGAAAATTTTCTCTTCTCAATACAAGGGTTTGAAGTAACAAAGTTGAGATTAAGAGTCAGGTTTCTAAATTTGGGGGAAATTGCAACCAGAGCATATTGCTTAAATTTGTCGTTCATCTTCGTTTGAAGAAAATTATGTTACTCATAGCATGTGTCAGTCATAATTGGTACAATTAAACCCTTGCAGATTGATTTGCTTATTTTTTTAAATTAATTTTGATTGGAATGAGATAACTTTTTTTTTTGAGGTTAAATGTTAAATTTCATATTTGAAAATTTCTTTTCACCCTTTATATAGCTGTTTTTATTTTCTTGAAGGGTTTGGATAGGCTAATTGTATTTTTGTCTGAATCTTGTTATCTGAATGTGATTCTTTACCTAGGCGATATCTTGCTTACAACTTGACACCTGTTGCTGGTGTTGCTGCACATTTATCACGGGATGGCCTTCCTGCTGTGCATGCAAAAAGTTCTGTATTATCCCCTCTTCCTTTGTCTGGAGTTCTACCTCTGCCAGTCACTATCCTTGGTTGTTTCCTTGTGCGTCACAATGGTAGTCGTTCTCTCTTTAAGTGCCAGGATACGAGGTCTCTTGCAGAACTGCAGTCTGATCCTAAAGATCACTTGATTGAAGCGTGGAACAGGGAGCTTATGTCTTGTGTTTGTGATTCCTATGTTGAGCTGGTGGTGGAAATGCATAAATTGACGAGGGAACCTTCAGGTTCTATTGAGTCAAGTAGGAGTCATGCAATTGCTGTCTCTTTGAAGTCATTTGGTGAGCTTATTTATTCCTTCTGGCCAAGATCTATCGGGCAATTGCCGATTAACCCAACAACAGATGGTGATAATTTATTCCCAGTGGAGGTCCTTAAAGCTGATTGGGAATGCCTGATTGAAAAGGTAATAAGGCCCTTTTATATCCGCGTTTCTGATCTTCCAATGTGGCAGCTATACTCTGGAAGTTTGGTTAAGTCTCAAGAGGGCATGTTTCTTTCTCAACCTGGAAATGGTGTGGGCGATAATCTGCTTCCTGCTACAGTGTGTGGCTTTGTGAAGGAGCATTACCCAGTGTTTTCTGTGCCATGGGAGTTGGTGAGTGAAATTCAAGCAGTGGGGGTGGCAGTCAGGGAGATTAAACCTAAAATGGTTCGGGACCTTTTACGTGTTTCATCAAATTCAATTGCTCTTAGATCGGTTGAGACCTACGTGGATGTTCTTGAATACTGCTTGTCTGATATTGACTTTCCTGGTTCTTCTAGTTTCCATGAAAATCCCATGTCAGGGGGAATCAGTAACTCAGGGAATATTGCTAGAGCAGCTGATGAACTAGGCAGAAGTTCTACGTCTTTTCGAAATCTGCAGACTCTTCATGGTTCCCCTGTTCAAAATGCAGCTAGTGGAGATGCCCTTGAGATGATGACAAGTTTGGGAAAAGCTTTATTTGATTTTGGCAGGGGGGTTGTTGAAGATATTGGTAGGGCTGGAGGACCATTAAATCATAGAAGCACCACTTTAGATAGCAGCACTACCAACTTCAGAAATGGGGACCCAGAGGTCATGTGGATAGCTGCTGAGCTTAAAGGCTTGCCATGCCCAACTGCAACTAATCATTTAGCTCGGTTGGGGACTACTGAACTATGGCTTGGGAATAAGGATCAGCAGGCCCTGATGAAACAATTAGCTGCAAAGTTTATCCATTCAAAAGTATTAGAAAGATCCACTCTGTCTGATACTTTTTCAAGATCTGCAGTACAAAGAGCATTAGAACTAAAAAGTTTTTCTCTCCACTTGATGGCTCGTCACATAAAGTTTCTTTTTCATGCAAATTGGGTAAATCATGTAATGGGGTCAAATATGGCTCCTTGGTTTTCTTGGGTGAACTCTTCAGTTTCCGGAGGTGAAGGGGGTCCTTCCCATGAATGGATCAGGTTGTTCTGGAAATGCTTCAATAGCCCATCAGAAGATATTATTCTATTTTCTGATTGGCCCCTGATTCCTGCCTTTCTTGGCAGGCCTGTACTATGCCGTGTGAAGGAGCGTCATCTAGTTTTTTTTCCTCCCTATCTTACACGTCCAGTATCTGGAAATAGTGCTGTGATCTATGAAGGCACAGGAACTGATACAACTGCAGGATCTGTGGATCATATTCCTGAATATGAATCAACTCAGTCCTACAATTCGGCTTTTGATGTTACCAAAAAAGTACACCCTTGGCTATTTCCCCTTTTGAACCAGTTGAATATTCCTATTTTTGATGCTGCTTTTGTTGAATGTGCTGCCTCGTGTGATTGTCTCCCTGCACCTGGTCATTCGTTAGGGCAGATTATTACTTCCAAGCTTGTTGCAGCTAAATCAGCTGGCTATTTCCATGAATTTGTGGCATTCTCAGATTCTGATAGAGATAAACTTTTTAAACTTCTTGCTAATGATTTCTTTCGTAATGGCTATAATTATGGGGATCAAGAGGTTGAAGCATTGCGATCTTTGCCAATATATAAAACTGCTGTTGGATCCTTCACCACATTGCATGGACAAGATCAATGTATGATATCTTCAAACTCATTTTTGAAGCCATGTGACGCTCATTGCCTTTCTTATTCAACTGATTCAGCTGAATGCTCATTTTTTCGAGCCCTTGGGGTTCCTGAATTGCAGGACCAACAAATTTTGATAAGGTTTGGCTTGCCTGGATTTGAAAACAAACCGCAATCTGAGCAGGATGATATATTATTTTATCTTCACATGAATTGGCAAGATCTCCAGTCAGATTCTTCTTTATTGGAAGTTTTAAAGGAGACTAAGTTTGTGAGAAATGCAGATGAATTTTCGACAGGTCTCTTCAGGCCCAAGGATCTGCTGGATCCCAATGATGCTTTATTGACATCAGTGTTCTCTAACGAGAGGCAGAAATTTCCTGGAGAAAGGTTTACTACGGACAGATGGCTTCGCATTTTGAGGAAGGTGGGTCTTCATACTGCAGCTGAATCTGATATAATACTTGAGTGTGCCAAAAAAGTTGAGTCTCTTGGGAGTGAAAGCATGAAATGTACTAAGAATTTGGATGATTTTGAGGTAGACTTAAATCAATCTCATGGTGAGGTTTCTATGGAAATATGGGCATTAGCTGGATCTGTTGTCGAAGCTGTCTTTTCCAACTTTGCTGTTCTTTATGGAAATAACTTCTGTAATCTCCTTGGCAAGATTGCTTGTGTACCTGCTGAACTAGGATTTCCAAACATTGCTGGGAAGAGAGTGCTTACTTCGTATAATGATGCTCTTCTGTTGAAGGACTGGCCTTTGGCTTGGAGTTCTTCTCCTATTCTCTCCAAGGCAAATGTTGTTCCTCCTGAATACTCATGGGGAGCTCTCCACCTAAGGAGTCCTCCAGCTTTTGCTAGAGTCTTAAAGCATTTGCAGGTGCCTCTTCTGTCCTATTTTCTTCTGTTAAATTTCTGAATATTTGACTGACAATAAGGTAACTCAGGTGATAGGAAGAAATAGTGGTGAAGATACTCTTGCTCACTGGCCAACTGTATCAGGCATAATTACTGTTGATGAAGCTTCTTGTGAAGTGTTGAAGTACCTGGATAAGGCTTGGGGTTCTCTATCTTCTTCAGGTAGCTTTCTGATGTGTTTCCGTCCCTCTACTTGAGTTAGTTTCCTGTTCTATTATTATTTTAATGAATCCTTTTCCATAGACAGAGCATGTTTGTACTTCTGAATGTTATTAAATGCATATTTCCATGAGAAATCATGTGCTTGAGCATTGTCTACTTTTCCATCCATGCAAATAGCAAAGAATAGAATAAAAAATTCATTTTGCACATCAAACCATCTGTTCTATCAATTGTACCTGATCACATGCTCAGCGTGAAGTCCTGTCATTTCTGACCACCACCTTCTCTTGCCCCAGATCCCTCTTCTTCTTCCTAACCTAGGTTGTTCAGGTTAGTGTGTCTGTCAGTTTGATGCCTGGGAGTGGTGGAAATCCATACTAATAATTTATTCATCTTAGTGTATTTGTGGTCCTCTTCAGATACATTAGGAATTCATTAGAATAATTATTCTCAGCCTTATTTATTACAGTTTTCTATTTTAGGCATCTAAAGTAATTAATTATTCTATTGAAGTCCTTTTACTACTATTGAAAATATAATAAGTCAGCTGATTGGGAAATAACATGGACTATTTTGATGGAATTAGCAGCCTGACTTAATTGGGGTATTTCTAATAGTTAAGAGAAATATAATAAGTTAGGTGATCGGGAAATAACATGGACTATGTTGATGGGATTAGCAGCCTGACTTCATTGTGGTATTTATAATAGTTAAGAGAACCAAAATAGAAAAATTCAAGTGACAAGATTGATGCATAAGTAGGAAGTCTAGAAAACATGCTATCCTGTCCCTTTTGTACTATTCATGTTGACAACTCCTATTTTATTGATTAAGCTTTAATCTTACTGAAGGTTTAAAACTGCAAGCAGCTGGCTGAAGTGGTTGATTTCCGATTCCTGTTTCCAAAGGTTAATCAGATTGTTGACTCATTATCTTTTCTGATTCATTTTTTTGTGCAGATGTCAAAGAGTTGCAAAAGGTGGCATTCTTGCCTGCTGCAAATGGAACGCGCTTAATGACTGCTAGTTCTCTTTTTGCACGTCTAACAATTAACCTGTCACCTTTTGCATTTGAGCTACCTACACTTTACCTACCCTATGTAAAAATTCTAAAGGAGTTGGGGCTTCAAGATGTGCTTTCAGTTTCTGCTGCAAAAAACATACTATCAAATATCAAAGATGCATGTGGTTATAAGCGTTTGAATCCAAATGAACTCCGTGCTGTGATGGAAATTTTGTATTTCCTTTGTGATATGACTACTGAAGCAAACATATCTGATGAGTTCAAGTGGAAATCAGATGCAATTGTCCCAGATGATGGTTGCAGACTTCTTTATGCAAAATCATGTGTATATATTGATTCATATGGCTCAAGATACATAAAATGCATTGACACTTCCAAGTTAAGATTTGTTCACCCGGATCTTCCTGAGAGAATATGTGCCTTTTTAGAAATCAGAAAGCTATCCGATGTTGTCGTAGAGGTAAGAAAACCTTGGTAATTTTTTCTTTTTGCGTTTCCCAACTAATTGTTTGTGTCCCTATTGTCAAACTTTGTCTTCCTTTATGAAATCTGCTTTTTGTATGAAGGAACTTGCTGAAGAAGAAAATCTGTTAACAATGGAATCAATTGGGCCCGTGCCATTAGCACTTGTCCGGGAAAAGCTTGTGAGCAGATCATTTCAGGATGCTGTGTGCAATCTTCTAAAAAGCATTGAACGTTTTACACAACTAGATGACAGTGTACCTTTTGAAGCCGTAAAAAATTCATTAGAATTTATGGCAGAGAAGATTCAGTTTGTTCGATTTATCCGTACTCGTTTTATGCTCCACAAATCTCTGGACATCACATCTGTTTCCAAGGGTTCTGTTGTTCCTGGGTGGGAAGATGGATCTAGATATCGGAATCTCTACTTTGTGAACCGATCAAAAACCCTTATTTTGGTTGCTGAACCACCTAACTTTATTTCTGTTGTTGATGTTGTTGCAATTGTTGTTAGCCAGGTTATAGGATCCCCTGTCCCATTGCCTTTAGGATCCCTTTTTTTGTGTCCTCAAGGCTCAGAAACTGCAGCTTTAAGCACCCTGAAACTTGGTTTGTACAGGAAAGAAAGTGAACCCACTAGCAATAATCTAGTAGGCAAGGAAATATTGTCTCCAGATGCTCTTCAGGTGCAACTTCACCCTTTAAGACCCTTTTATAGTGGAGAAATTGTTGCTTGGCGGACTCAAAGTGGAGACAGGTTGAGATATGGCAAAGTTCCAGAGGATGTTAGACCATCAGCTGGCCAGGCACTCTATAGGTTCAAGGTTGAAACTACCCCCGGAGTGATAGAGCCTCTTCTATCTTCACAAGTCTTCTCATTTAAAAGCATTTCAGTGGGAAATGAGTCTTACTTGGCTGATTCACCAGATTGTAGCCATAAAGCAGTTGATACGAGGAATATGGCAGAAATTTCTAGGAAGGGAAGAACAAAGTCTTCTCAGGTGTGGACCTTAAAACATTTTAATGAAAATGCAGTCATTTGACTTAGTTTCAGACTTGTTTATCCAACTTACTGTAGTTTCAGACTTGTTTATCCCCTCACTGTTGTGTATAGTGTTACGTTGGGTGCTCCACTTCTCTTTCTTTCTCTCAAAATTTTTGTGGTCTCAAAGTTTTACTGTAGCTTGCTGGGGTTAGGATTCCTTAAAACAGTTTCAGCGTATCACCTGCCCCGTCTTAATAGGCAAAATTTTCAAATAGAAAGACCTTAACTGAGTGGACCTTTTTATTGCCATCTGCAGGCAACTAGAGAGCTTCAGTATGGTCGGGTATCAGCTGAAGAACTAGTTCAAGCAGTTCATGAGATGCTATCTGCAGCAGGGATTAACATGGATGTGGAGAAACAAACTCTTCTGCAAAGGACTGTATCTCTGCAAGAGCAAGTTAAAGAATCTCAGGCAGCGCTTTTGCTTGAGCAGGTTTGTTGCCCCTAATTTTGTAACTTTCTTAGTTTTTCAAATAAAAGTTCATTGTGATGTGGAATGATAGTTTAGCCATACTTCATAAATACTGTTTTAATGGTTAGACCATCCAGCACTATTATACCATTTTATAGAGAAGTCTGAAACACTTTGTCACATGTGAGCATTGCCCAGGGGATTAAAGAACAGTTCAAGCATGTGCTTAAGAACAAAAACATTTGCACAAATGCAAACCTGAAGTTACTGCACTGTTTTTGTTGTCTTATGAGTGAGAGTATATAGCTTAGTGGATTAAACTATAGATCAGGAGGCTAAAGTTTTGTTTCCATATTAAAGGAAGAAATTTAACAGCAATTGAAACAGTGAAAAGGCATGACCAGAAGAATTGTGTAAAATAAATGAATTTATCCAGTTGAGGCATGATTTATTTTGAAAGAATGATACCAGGCAGAAAGAGATTGATTGTCCTAAGATGATTGCGTGATGTATCTGTAGGAAAAGACCAATATGGCAGAAAAAGAAGCGGAAACAGCAAAAGCAGCATGGATCTGTAGGGTCTGTTTGAGCAATGAAGTTGATATGACCATCATTCCTTGCGGTCACGTCCTTTGTCGGAGATGTTCATCTGCTGTTTCCAGGTGCCCATTTTGCCGGCTGCAAGTAACAAAAGCTATCAGAATTTTCCGGCCATGAGAACTCTTGCATTTCCAACAGGGTGAGGTTCTTTTGGTCATTTTACACTTTAGAAAATACGAACTCCCTTGGACTTCCACCATTTAAGTGGGACATTGTTTTACTATATAGGTGAATCGTGGTGATATAGGTGGGATTTGTACATGGGAAGCAACTTTGTAAATATCGTTTCACCATTTTCACTTATTTTCAGTCTGGTTATGTAAAGTGATAGAATAGTTTCCTTCATAAAGAAGAAGATGATGACAGCGGAGCGTACGGAACTTGTTTATATTCACTTATAAGAGAATGCCCTTGAGAGAAATGTTCCGCTGATGGCTTATTATTTGTGCCTCTTTTTCTTATTAGTTCCTGCTTTTTATGTTCTTGGAAAATTGGGTGTCTATGTACAAAAATAAAGTTATTATGTTTTTTAAGTTTTGTATATTTAAATTTTGAGATCAATGGATTATGAGGATGACGGGTTCTCAAAAGTGGGAATAGAAAATCGCTATATTAAGGCCATTAAAAAGAATCCATATTTATAAAGGTTTGGTACAAAATACCTAATTTATATTGATCAAAGTGTTAGGCTTGCAAACGGTAATTGCTTGATTCCAGAGCGATAATTTATTTAATTAAAGTACGTTATTTATATAAATTATTAAGAATTTTATTGTTAAAAAACTTTAAACTATATTGAAAAAGTGTATAATTGAATAAATTCTTTCATTGTAGACTATGTAATATTATAAATATCGTACCGGTATTAGTGTTAGATTTAGTTTTGGTATGGTATTATATTAGTACCGGTTAATATCGAATACTATTTTGGATAATTTTTTTTAAATATAAAATTGTCCTTAAATTTTTAAAAATTACAAATAGTCCCTCAATATAGTGTACTATATAATTTATAATTTTATATCAACTTTGTTTCTAAAAATTATAACAATAAAAATTTAAAATAACAACAATCTATTTATTTCTATTAATATTACTTCATATATTTCACATATAAATAATAACCATAATTAATCTAAAAAAAGTTTATTTAATCATTAAACAGATATAAAATTAAGGATAATATAAAGCACTTAAAATGTTACAATTTTATCATATAATAAATAATAATTATATCAAAATATCAAATAAAATGAATAATAAAGATCTATAACTTTCTAAGTAATACAATAAGAGTTTGTGTTAGGAAACAACTAAGTAGAGGTAAAAATTGAAAAATATTTTACGGTTATATTTATATTGCTTGTATAGAATTTAATATATACATCAAATATAAATGAAATTAAAAGAAGATAATACATGAAAACATAGAGTTACATTTAATCGAATATCTGCTTAAATCACATTGACATCAATTTTCATTTAATACAAATGTTAATGATTAAGAGGAATCTCATCATCATCATCATTCAAATTTATTGTACCAAATGACATGTCAATAATTTCTCATCTAAGATAATCTTTTAAGTTACTCTTATCCATTAAACTCGATTTATCAAAAACTCAATCCACTAAGAAATCGATATGATCAAGACAAATTAGATATATAAAACTACTTGTTCTATTAAGAGTCTTAGTAAATAAAGAAAATCAAATTATAAGAAATTATATCAATTTAATAATAATAATAACATACCTTTTCTCATGCTTTAAATTATATCAAATGAAGACCAAGTCATTAAATCTTTTGTATTTCAATCTATTCTTTCTCTTGAAATAGATGAATTCAAATGTGCTTCAATTCTTTTCACACCCTGTTATATTCAAATATTTACTCAAAATTTCAATTGTAAACCTTTGTAATTTTGGAACATTACTTTTGGATTGATCCCACCAAACAACTGTTAGATAACAAAAGTAACATTATAAATAAAACAAAATGATGATTAATCTTTAAAAAGTAATAAAAATGAAAAAATATATGCCTAGATCAAGTTTGTCTCTTTGACGAATAATGATGGACATCCTAAAATCACCATAAGCATCCTTATAAATCTTCATTTATGAGCTTAGGAGCTCTTGTATCATCTCATGGGCAACAATTATTGTAATAATTAATAACAATCTCCTATTAACTTCAAATTTCTTTGTAAAACTTGGTTTGAAATAGACAATAGGATTCAAAAATGTCTCGGCCACAAATAGCGGGAAGTAAAGTTATCTTTCTTATCTCTCATTGATAACTGAAAGATCAGGTGAGTACGAAGAAAGTCTATTTTTCATATTGGCCTTGATTGGCTTCTCTTCATTATTAGCCAGATGACGTACTCTTACCAAAGACTCACAAATTCGAACGACAAATTGACATTCGGATCAAAATTTAAGATCTTCAAGTATAACTCTAGCAACCTCCAATCTACCGTTAAAATTAGCATGCTAAAATACAATCAACTTATCACTTGTGAACATTTGCCTCAATTTCTTTTTCACCGGAACAAAACATTGAAATAATAAGAAATTAGTTGCAAATCTTGTAATTGCAGGATGATACAAAATCTTACCAATAGTGAAATTCTTTCTCATTAAATTCAAGACTTATGTAGGATTGTAGATGAGCTTGGTCATTTTTCCTTTGCTTTTTGTACAATCTCATCAATAATGGGAAAATATCTAACATATTCTATATTTTCAACATCAGGTCAATGCAATTTGCTATACACGATGTCTAATAGAAAGAATTATACTTGCTTTGCAATCTTCTTCCAACTGCTTTGTAAACAAAATCATTGTCTGTAATGATACTGTTTAGTCCTAACTTTGCAATCTTCTTCCAACTGCTTTGTAAGCAAAATCATTGTCTGTAATGATACTGTTTAGTCCTAACTTCATCAAATATCTTAAATAGAGTATCAGCGTTTCTAACAAGGACAAATGCATCAATAGGCTTCAAAATCATTGTCTTTTGTAAAATAAACTAAAAATTGATAATAGACTCTTGTCTTTTATTTGTCCAACTATCACACATAATTGAGCACCCATAAGCAATCCAAGTCATTCTTATTTCATCCAAATAACTTTATATTTCATTTAATAGAACTGCTCATAAGTTTACCTCTATAGTCATCAATTAAAATAACTTTGTATCCTAGATCGTAAGAGGCAATAACATCTATCATAGGCTGATAATAATAAGACTGAGCAATATTAAATGGTATACAAGAATCATGCCACCATCTAGCCATTGCCATGTCTACATAATGAGCCACTTCTCTGAATTGTAAGACACTACAGATTGAAGGCTAAATTCTATGAGTTGTTTGTGGTGTAAAAAACTAGACATCTGTTTTTTTCTTTTCCTAACATCAAATGCAAAATTTCTTTCATGTTGGGTAGGAATACTACCACCTTTAACATCCCCACTACAACCACTACAAAAAAATCACTACCAATTTTGTGGTTTAATCTTTGCATTTTATCTTCTCATGTGCATACTCTTTAAGTCTTCATTTGTTATTTCATATTATGACTTATTTTCTTACAAAGCTACATATCACCTTTGACCCTCAGCTAAATGTTTCTTTAATATGACGATTCCCTCAACTTTCAAATGTTTATTATAATACAAACAAATGGTATGGTTTTTTTATCCTCGGAACCAATCTAGCATGAATCCAAGTTGGATCATGAAATCTTTCTAAACCTGAAGCAATTGAATTATTAGAAATACTTAAACTTTCCTCCATTTATCTATAAAATAAACAAAGACATATATTAACATTAAATTAATAATTTTATTATCATTTATTATAAAAATATGTATCACTCAACTCAAAACAAATACAATTGCACTTCTTATATTCTACAAGTATACACAACTTTAAAATATATACAACAATAACAATAACAGCGACAACAACACCCATTGAGAGTCCTGTTGAACCGCAAGGTCTGGTGGGTCTAGGAATATGCAATCTTACACTTACCTATTAGAGAAGCTACTTTTAATAGACCCACATGTAATGCAAAATAATAAATATAAATAAATATGTATAAATAAAAATATAAAAATATGTAATGCACTGCATAATACAGTATATACATAACATAGGAAAGATTAACAAAAAATAAAATAAATAAATAAATACACATACTATAAAAAGGACAAGTACAAGAATAAATTAAACCAACAATTACAAGAAGGTAACTAGACTAAGTATTAAACCAACACTTACAACAAGGTAACTAGACTAAGTAAGAACATGGATGGGAAAGGGCCCGGGCCCGACCTAGCCTAAAGTCAATAGATCAGGCTAAGGTTGATTAGGCCTTGAACTCAGTTTTCTGCTCGGGTCGAGCCCAGCTTCAGGCCCAATGGTTTTCGGCAAAATAAAGTTGTTTTTGTCCTTTTTAAAAAAATAACAATTGAGGTCTGGCTTAGGTTTGAGTCACACTATCAAGAGAGCAGGGTCATGCATTGCCATCCCTAAATAAGAAACTGCTTAGGCTAAATAACTAGGAGTGATGTACTGCATAATCAAAATAATAGACCCACATATAATGCAAAATAATGAATATAAATAAATATGTATAAATAAAAATATAAAATATGTAATGCACTGCATAATACAATATATATGGAACATAGTAAAGATTAACAATAAATAAATAAATAAATACAAAGGTTAAAAAAAAGACAAGTAAAAGAATAAATTAAACCAACAATTACAAGAAGGTAATTAGACTAAGTAAGAACATGGATGGGAAAGGGCCCCGGCTTGACCCAGCCTAAAGTCAACAGGTAAGGCCCAAGTTGATCAGGCCTTGAGCTCAGTTTTTTGCTCGTGCCGAGCCTAGCTTGAGGCCCAATGGATAATGGTAAAATGAAGTTGTTTTGTCTTTTTTTTAAAATAATAATTCAAGTTTGGCATAGGATTAAGTCGCGCTGCCGAGAGAGCAGGGTCAGGCATTGCCATCTCTATGTAAGAAACTGTTTAAGATAAATAACTAGGAGTGAAGTACTATATAATTAAAAAATGAGCTAATTATAAAATGAAAAACTCCTAGGAAAATATTTAACAGACCTAAGAGAATGAGAAAGAACTTTTTATATGAGATCCTATACCCATATCCTAGTACGTCAAAGTTTTCTATTGCCGGCACATCCTTTATAAGTTCCAACAAAGTTATATCATTCTTAATTATTTCAACTAGTTCTTCTTAGGCCTTTCTTTTTTCCTTTTACAATCTCTAAGTATTATTTTCTTGCATTTTCTTGCTAGAGTATCAAGGTGTCTCCTTTTTATATTTGAACTACCTAAGTCTTGTCCCTCTTAGGTTTTATTAATATTGGACCTTTAATTTGTCTCTTACCAGTACATTTTGACCTTATCTCTTTTAGTAAGGTAACACATCCAATATAACATCCTTGTCTTTACCACTATCAACTTATAACTATGCACTTGTTTGATAGGCCAAAACTTTGTTTCATATAACATCGCTGGCCTAATCACTAAATGATAGAATTTACTTTCGAGCTTGAATGGTATCCTTTTTTCACATAAAACTTTTAACGTATTTCTCCATTTAAGTTACCCTAATTTGATACGACAGACTATATCTTCATCGATCTCTCAATTGCTTTAGATAATAGACCCTAGGTACTTAAAATAATTTTTTATGATGTAACTTTTGAATCAATTTGTACTTCCATATCTACAGCCACCTTATGACTCAAAAAGTTACGCTCTAAGCACTTAGTCTTAGTTTTGCTTAATTAAAGACCCTTCGACTCTAACTTATCCCTTCAACATTCTTACTTGACATTGACACCCTACTTTCTCTTATCCACTATGACAATATAATCAATAAACAACATACACTAAGACACATCCTTTTGAATATTCTTGGTGTGCTCATTCATCTTTACTACAAATAAAAAAGTGCTCAATGAGGAGCAGTGGTGTAGACCAATACTGATAGAAATTTTTTTATTTCCTCTTATCGTCCTTACTCTAGTATTTACCCATTCATACATATACTTAATAACTCATATATAAATCAAAGGAAATCCCTTAACCCCTAAACACCTCCACGAGATTTCCCCTAGTACTCGATCATATGCCTTCTCTAAATCAATAAAACCAAGTGTAGATTATTTTGTCTTTCCCTGCAATATTCCAGTAATCTTCTTAAGAAATGTAAAGCTTTTGTCTTGAACCTTCTTGGCATGAAATCAAACTGGTTCTATAAGATAAGAGCTTCTCACTCTCTTTTCAATTACCTTTTTCCACAATTTCATGATGTGACTATGTAGTTTGATGCCTCTATATTTGTTACAATTTTGGATGTGTCCTGTGTTCTTGTATAGATGAATTAACATACTAAGTCTCTACTCATTCGACATTTTGACGAATTTAAGGATCGCATTAAAAAGCTTGGCTAGCTAAGTAAGACCCTCT
This sequence comes from Erythroxylum plowmanianum, assembly GCA_025531925.1. NCBI lineage: Eukaryota > Viridiplantae > Streptophyta > Magnoliopsida > Malpighiales > Erythroxylaceae > Erythroxylum > Erythroxylum plowmanianum. The sequence continues at coordinate 621 of JANVCQ010000170.1, read as the reverse complement.
TCACCTAGGCTCTTCCACACCTCTATAGGCATCTCATCAAGCACTACTGCCCTTCCGCTCTTCATCTCCCTCAAAGTTTTTTCAATTTCTGTCATTGTAATCTGCCTGCAACGACTCATCTTACGAAACCTCTTTGGACGTGCTAAGATTACCTAAAGACATGTTGTCATCTATGCTGTAACACCCCATATTAGGGGTTAGGATATTAAGAAAATTCAGTACATTTTATGCTTTGCATATTGGAATATTTGCTTATTTGTGCATAAGCATTTTGGACACATACAATATACAATAATTGTACATGCGTTCATGACATTTTCCGGGTAAATTGGTTTATAAATAGAAATTGTGGATTTATTTGGATTGTATTAAATATAATTTGGTAATTTTTGTAATTTTGGATATTTTATAAATTTTTGGTGAATTATTTTTGAACTGAAAAATTATGTGGAGAGTCATATTATTATTTCGGAATTTTTGGTAAATTTTAGAATTTTTTTAAATATATATATATATATAATAGGTGAAAAATGGACTTGTAATTAAGTGACAAATGGATCAATGATTGTGTGACAAGTGGACCACTAATTAGGAGACATTTGGACTGATTAATTGGTGACA
>JANVCQ010000169.1:3660-13730 GCA_025531925.1 Erythroxylum plowmanianum | reverse complement strand
GGCAACTGCAGAGCATACTAACTCCAAGCTTCAACACACCCAAGGAAAGTTTTCTGATGTAGAAGATCCACTACTGTAGTGACTACAGAACATACTCACTTTTCTCAGGCTCTGATACCAATTGTTAGGAAATTAAACTATTTCCACGCAACGAAAAAATGTCAGTAAAACAACACAAAATTTGATAACGGAGTTCGGCCAAATTGCGCCTACGTCTCCGGGGCTACTGCACACCCTTTTTATTAGGGAGAAAAATAACACTTACAAGTGTTTACACTCAACACTCAACTCACTAGTGTTTTCACACACTCTCAACCCTTACCCCAATACACCCCAAAAATTACTCACAAAAATTTACTACTCTTACTAAGAGTAAATATTTTTGTCTTGGTTTTGGATGATTTAAATGGGAGGGGGAGGGGTATATTTATACATGATGAACCACCCCCCCTCCCTCTCTTCTTTTCAATATGGGATAACTAACATAAACCTGCTGGTTGACTTTGGATCTTTCCTTTTTGAGTTTTACATGTTGCGCGTCTGCTACTTACCAATGAAAACTAATAATACAAATGATCTTGTGAAAGACAATTCCTATTGATGGTATGGTAAAAAAAGTGATTACTTAACATATTCTGGATAGGAGTCATGGCTGGAGGTCCTAAGAAAGTAATGATAATGCCATTATGTTTTTGTAATTTCTTTATTGAGATTCTTATGATGCTTTCCACTCGAAATTCCAGTGATTTGATTGAGTAATTGCAATGCTTTTTCTTTTGAGAGTTTTTTCTGGCCTGTGTTTACATTTTTTTTCCATCAAGCAGGGTAAACATTATAGGACTCAACTGCAACTTGGTAATGGTGATGTATTTGCAGCCAGCTATATTCAGGTATATGTTTGACTTAATCCATGAATGTATCATATTAAATTTTTTATCTTAAAAAAAGAGAAATTTGTGTAATTTAAAGTATTAAATTACCATTTTTACTTATAAAATTTCAGTTAATTCTTATTCTTAATTAATATAAAAATATATGTTTAATATCGTTAAAATTAGATATATGTTCGTAGATAATAGGAAGAAAAAAATCGAGAGAATAAATAGAGAGAAAATAATTTACTTTCCTAAGTAACAATTATGTTTATACAATAAGTGTGTGATCTTACATGTGGTTCACACTCATGTTATGTGAAGTTGAGTAAGAGTATATGACCAAACTCTTGGATGGAGAAAACAGTAGAACAGAAACATAATGACATGTCTTGATAAGGATTATATATTATAAGTTTGACACTCTAGATTTTAGGCAATTTAAACATTTGTGAATGAGTATAGATTAAACCCTAACCCTAAGACTCAACTTTAAGCTATTGGGTATTAGTTGTTCAAAGTCATTACATAATGTCAATGGTACTAGGATGCAACAAAGGAGTTTAAAATGCATGGCTTAGTATGAACTACGAAGGGCTTCAAAGTTTTGATTCTCTTGAAAAGTTCAGAATCGAGTACTGCCCTTAGGCTCCAAGTGGTGGTGCCAGATGAGGGTTTGCCCTCTACACTTACTCATCTTGAAATCAGGGATTTTCATAACTTTCTGTTCAACAGAAGATTTCATGATCTCACCCGTCTTAGATAATTTCATATTTGCAGTTGCCCTGAGATTACATCCCTACCTGAAGAAGGGCTGCCACCCAGTCTAATCACTCTTGAGCTGTCTAATTTACAGAATCTGAGGTCTGCGGAAGGTCTTCACCACCTCACTTCCCTTGAACGCTTGACAATTGAGCGGTGCCCTCATCTAGAAACCTTTCCAGAGGAGGGTTTACTCTCTATGCTTAGCCATCTAGAAATAAGGGGTTTTCAGAAATTTCTGTTCAACAAAAGATTTCATGATCTCACCTCTCTCAGAGAATTAATTATTGGGGCTTACAGAAGATTTCATGATCTCACCTCTCTCAGAGAATTAAGTATTGGGGCTTGTCCTGAGATTGCATCCCTACCAGAAGAAGGGTTGCCACCCAGTCTAATTGGTCTTTATCTGTTTGAACTCCAGAATCTGAGGTCTTTGGAAGGACTTCGCCACCTTACTTCCCTCAAAAACTTGGCAATTCTGGGATGCCGTCATCTGAAAACCTTACCAAAGGAGGGCGTGCCATGGCCTGGTAAGGCTTGTGTTATGCATTCAACTGAAAAAAGTGTACAAAATTTTAGGAATTATTTTATACAACTTAAGTTCTTTAATATAACATGATCTAATAAGAATTCAAGATAAAAACTGTATTGCAGTATTCTAGTGATTATATTTACATTTTTAACCTTTGAAGAACTTCATCACCTTGTTTGGTTTGTGATTACCATTTCTTCAGCTGATTTTGCGTACAAATTCTGATTTGTTGAAGATTTCTTCTCCCTTATAATGTCATATGTGTGCTGTAAATTTACCGTTGTCTTTTTATTGCTCAACATAGTTCCTAGAGGAACTGACGATGGCCTAGCAAATTTTGACATGTACATTTAGAGATGGAGCTCACAAAAACGTTGAGTTTGCTGCTGTTGAAGCTGCAAATAAGAGTGTTTCATACACAGACTTAGATTCATGCTTTTTTTTCAGTTGCAATCGTTTTTTCTTTGTTTCCAGTTTTTTTGGAAAGAACAAAAAAACTTAATCTTTATTGAAAGAGATCGGACCCAAGGGAGTCAGGAAGTAAGAATAAGTTTGGTGGAGAGCAAATGGATGACTCCACCAAAACAACCCTTTGTCAGGAAGAAGGTTAGGAATGGTGGATAACGTAATAACTCTTAACACATACTCCTCACGTCCAACAATGAATATCTGAGGTACACCATATTTACTAGAAATGAACACTGACGGATGTCTATACAAATGCAAACAAATATTTGTGAGGAAGTTCAACATTGAACTAAAGGGAGCCTGATATTAAATTAAAATTTTCACATCTTTGATCTTGAAAGAAAAATGATGTTATATATAAGAGCAGCACTATATCTTTATATTTACCTTACAAACATTGATTTTTGCAGTTGCAATCTAATTTACCTTGCAAACAATGTAATTTACAGCATTATCTTCATAGTTTTTCCCAAAGCCATATGTTGACGCATGGCATGTTCTTAGAACATTCAGAAATCCTATGTTACTAGGGATAAGTTTAGAACTGCTAGTTAGTGCCTGGAGTTATTGGCTTAACAAACTTGTGTTCAAGTTCTGTATCAATCAACCATTGAACTCGGTGGTTCGATGTAGGAGGAGGTTAAAACACTCCATAAAGGTTTAAATCAAAGAGAATATGATCTACCACAAAAAGTCAAATAATTAGTTTTTTTAAGAGTAGATAAAATAGAGAATAATAAAATTAGAATGAATTTTAATTATAAATAGTAAGAATCAAAGCTAATAGTATGATATTATGAAGACAATATTCATTTTCATCGAAACACATGTTAGGGTTTTTTATATTTAATTTTCTTAATAATCATTTATTTTATTTCGTTGATACTATATCAAGTAATTAAGCAAGATTTTTGTAATTGTCTAATTTTATTCTTATCATAAAATTTATTTATAATTTTTTAAAAATTAATAAATTTATTTATAAAATACAAATTGAATCATATAAAAATTAAATATGAGTACAAATTTTCATTATTATTCCTAATATTTGATACCAATCACTTACTACTACGTTGGCGTTCCATGCTTCCTTCTGGCCCGGAAGCTTCGTTTGCTCTTGAGCTGTCGAGAGTATGCTTATTTTGAATTTTTCAACCAAAAAAATAAAAAAGACATACTATACGAATAAGACGAGAAACTTCCAAGATTTGAGCACGCTTACCCATACAGCAGACACGAAGATTTGAACACGCTTACCCATACAGCAGACCACTCTCTTATGATCTTATCCACCAAATATCTTTCCTATTTAACCAAGTCTTCGTGACAAAATTTGTATCTTTTTCCATTTAGAGCCACTGCGGATCTTCTTTCTTCCTCTGTCTCCTAATCTAGTATCACTTTGTTCTTGCTATTTCTTCATCTGGATTTCATATAGTCCTCCTCAGCTTCTATCTTTAGATACACTTGCAATAGGAGATCCATGGCCGCAGAAGTTGTCGCTGGAGCCGCTCTCGGTGCTTTCCTCAATGTTCTATTGGACAGAATGGCTTCTAGAAGATTTGTGGACTTCGTCGAACGTCAGAAGCTTGATGATCGGCTCTTGGAAAAGTTGAAGATTGCTGCGGACTCGGTTGAAGGTATTCTGGACGATCTCGAAGCTGAATCTCGATCGGCCATGGATGAGGTTCGCAAGTTTCTACGCCCTCGGAAGTGATTTAAGAAAGGGTTGAAAGCCAGGCTGATGGAGATACTGGAGAAAGTTGAAGATGTTGAAGTTTGATTCAAAGTTTGACCGAGTATTACTCAAATTTGCTAGTAGTTTGTTTCCTTTATTTAAGCAAGTTTCTTATTGTTGAGAATAAACAGTAGAGTCGTGGGTTTTAGCAAAGTCGTGGCATTTAATTAGGTGTGTTTGTTTTTTGTAAGCCTATGTATAGAGGCACTTCTTATTTGTTCTCAGATTACGCATCTGATGAAATAAAAAGCTGAAAAGTCTTTTGCCTTTATGTGCTCTGTTCACTCTGTTTTGATATTCACCTTTTCTAAAATTTTGGTGTCAGAGCCACTTTACTCCTGGGGCACTTGAGTGAAATTTGGTCCATTGGGTATTAAACAAAACATTGTTTTTTCTGGGACAGTAAAAGGGAAACACGAGAGGAACAACAAAGATGGCAAATACTTTTTCATCATCCTCACAACCACTCTTACCGATTTCACCGGGGAAAAGTATGAGTTTTGGAGTATTAAGATGAAGACTCTTTTTAGGTCTCAAGAACTTTGGGATTTAGTTGAATATGGCTTCGTTGACTTGGAAGATCCAGATGAAGAGGCAGAAGAAAGATTGAAAGAAGTAAAGAAGAAGGATGCCAAAGCTTTATTCCTAATCCAACAAGTTGTTCACGAAACAATCCTCTCAAGAATTGCAGCAGCAGCAACATCGTTGGAGGCTTGGCAGATTTTGAAGAAGGAGTTTCAAGGTTCTTCGAAGGTAATGACGGTAAAATTGCAAACTTACCGTCGTAAATTTGAAACATTGTCTATGAAAAGTAATGAACTTGTTCAAACTTATTTGTCTAGAGTCTCTTCCCTTGTTAATCAAATGAAATCATACGGTGAAGATATTTCTGAAGAAACTATCGTTGCAAAAGTTTTAAGGAGTCTTACTCCAAAGTTCGAACATATTGTTGCTACTATTGAAGAAGGCCATGATTTATCAAATTATTCATTTGATGAATTAATGAGTTCTTTGCAAGCTCACGAAGATAGGTTGCTCAGGTCACATGAAAAGAATGAAGAAAAGGCTTTTCAGGTGAAGGGGGAGATGCAAGAAAATACTATTGGACGTAATAACGACAGAAGTGGTACTCGCGGAAGAGGCCGAGGAAGAGGTGGAGGCAGAAGCGGATTTAATGAAGAGAGGCAGAATAGGATCTTTAAATGCTACTATTGTGACAAGCCAGGTCATAGAGAGGCTTATTGCTGGAAAAAACAGAAGGATGAGAAAAATCAAGCAAGTTTTGCAGAGGAACCAGATGATGAAAGCAAGCTGTTTATGGCCCTTTTTTATGAGAAGGAGCAATCTAGTGATGTTTGGTTTTTGGACAGAGGTTGTTCTAATCATATGTGTGGAACAAAGTCATTATTTAAAGAGCTCGATGAGTCTGATAAAATAGATGTGACGCTAGGAGACAACAAAAAGGTTCGGGTTGAAGGCAGAGTGACCATTAGCATTAAAACTAGTCAAGGTAATGCTAAGTTTTTACAAGATGTGATGTTTGTTCCTAGTTTATCTCATAATTTACTTAGCATTGGACAATTGATGATTAGTGGATATTCAATTTTATTTGAGGATGGTTTTTGCATTATTAAAGATAAAAAATCAATGCAAATCACTGCTAAAGTTCCAATGGCTAAAAATAAAATGTTTCCATTGGAAGTTTCAATGATTGAGAATTATGCTATGGTTGCTAAAGGTGATAGTGAGACTCAATTGTGGCATTTACGTTATGGGCACTTGAATATTAATGGGTTAAAGTTGTTGAGTGAAAAAGAAATGGTGTTTGGTTTGCCAAAACTTGAGAAACTTGTTTTTTGTGAAGGATGTGTTTATGGAAAGCAAAGTAAAAAGCCTTTTCCTGTTGGAAAGGCTTGGAGAGCCTCTAAGTGTCTTGAGTTGGTGCATTCAAATTTGTGTGGGCCTATGAATATAGAGTCTTTTGGTGGTAGTCGATATTTTTTGTTGTTTACAGAGGATTGCAGCCGTATGAGTTGGGTTTATTTTCTAGAAAACAAGTTTGAAGCTTTTGACAGATTCAAGAAGTTCAAAGTGAAAGAAAATTAAACCCGAAATTACAGATTAATTTGATAATTAATCAACACAAATAATTAACCCTAGAATTGCAACATACTATATTCAATAATTTGATTGATAAATACCTGGAAATTGGGGAAATATTGAATCTATTGTGATGTTCTGTAAAGCGACGTGATAAAGACGCAGAAGATCTGCTACTGCTATTCCGAATCCTTAATCAACAAAAAACATACACACATACAGTTCTCAATGGGGCGACTGTATTTAAAGTCGGCTAGCAGTAGAGCCTCCTTTGCACTACAAATCATGGGCTAAACCTATCCATCATAGCAAGCCCATGAACACAGGTCCAATGACACATTAAAGAGAGAATTACAATTGACATCTAATTAATCGGGATTTGTACAAAATAATTTCAATTATGCTAGTCCACAATTATGATAAAATTCTATCACAAAGCATTCGTGGAAAGAGTCAGTGGTCTTTTAATAAAAATGTTGCGAACAGATAGAGGAGGTGAATTTATTTCAGCTTATTTTAATTTTTTTGGTGAGGAAAATGAGATTTGCAGGGAACTTACAGCACCATACACACTAGAGCAAAACGGTATAGCCGAAAGAAAGAACCGAACTGTGGTAGAGATGGCTAGAAGCATGATTCAAGCAAAAGGCCTTCCTATTTATTTTTGAGCAGAAGCTGTTACAACAGCGGTGTACCTTCTAAATTTGTCTCCTACAAAAGCTGTTCGTAATCAAACACCTTTTGAGGCCTGGACAGGTAGAAAACCAACGGTAAGCCATTTAAAGGTTTTTGGCTGTCTAGCCTATGCTTTGGTCAAAACTCATTTGAGAAAATTTGATGAAAAGTCTTAAGAAATATATTTTTGTTGGCTATTCTTCTCAATCCAAAGCATTTAAGCTTTATAACCCTATTAGTAGCAAGATAACCATCAACAGGGATGTTGTTTTTAATGAAGATGCAAAATGGATCTGGAATGAAGAAAATAAGGAGGAGCACATTCAGGTGACAGAAGATAACATTGAATCAACACTGGATCCAACACTAACAATTTCTAGCCCTGGTACTCTTGGAAGTAATAATCCATCTGTTCCTGCAAGCAATGAATCATCAACTTCAAGCTCATCAAGTGAAACTCCTCCAAGGAAATTCAGATCCTTGCAAGAAATTTATAATTCTTGCACTTTGCTTTCTTGTTTCAAATCCTATTTACTTTGAAGAAGCTGCAAAAGATAAAGAATGGCGCAAAGTTATGGAAGAGGAGATGTTGGCTATTCAGAAAAATCAGACTTGGGACTTGGTAGACTTACCGAAAGGAAAGAATGTTATTGGGTTTAAATGGGTGTTTAGAACTAACTGTCTGTATGGTTGCTGTCTCTGATTTCTGGAGACGGAACGGAACAGAAATTTGGAGATGGAATGGAACAAAAACTGAAGACAATGAGCTGTTTGGTTATGGTGGACAGAACATAAAAAACTGTCTCCGTCTCGAGGACAAAATGTGCTTGGTTGCAGTGGACAGAATGGAAAAAATGTGCCAATGACAAAAATGCCCCTGATCCTTAAGATTAATAAAAATGTGTTATTAATTAATAAGTTTATTACGAATGATTTGCTTTAGTTAAAAATTGAGAAAATAACAATAATAACAATTTCAAATTAAGATCGAATAATAATAATAATAATAATAATAATAATAATAATAATAATAATAATAATAATAATAATAATAATAATAATAATAAGAATAATAATAATAATAATAATAATAATAATAATAATAATAATAAGAAGAAGAAGAAGAAGAAGAAGAAGAAAAAGAATAATAATAATAATAATAATAATAAGAAGAAGAAGAAGAAGAAGAAGAAGAAGAAGAAGAAGAAGAAGAATAATAATAATAATAATAATAATAATAAGAATAAGAATAATAAGAAGAATAATAATAATAATAATAATAATAATAATAATAATAATAATAATAATAAATGTACAGTTCTAGAAGCGTTAATGACCCAAGTGCATCAAAAAATCCAACCAGAAAGGTATTGCAGATACCAAAGCATCAAAGGCACATAGAGAACAGTCAACGAATATGAAGAACTCATAAACAAATACAGCTCCATCATTTGTTGACTTAGAAGATGGAACTCTCAACTAATGCAGAGAAGAACAAGAATACAACCTGTCATCTGCAAACAAGAGGGAGGTTAGAAGTAAATCAAACTATCAAACATACCAAAGAACTGTGTGAATATCCGAGTGAAGAAGCTCAAGTTACGAGAAATATTATATGCCATTGCAGGTAGCAGAGGCTTCGCGATGGTTTCCATGCTAACTACTCTTTGAAGAAACTGCATATATGAAATAATAAACTAGTTAGTAAACTACAAAGTCCATTAAAGCAAAAGTAAAGGACAAAACACAACAGGAAGAACCTTCTTAGAGAAACTGAATAGGCAGAAGGAAAAAAAGATGCAATGGGAACTAAGACAATTTCAAGAAGATGCAATGGGAACTGAGACATTTTTCAACAATCAAAATAAACAATAGATGATCAAAATGTGAGAATGGCTTATGTATTACTCTATTATTCCATATGCACTATGTAGCACATAATTTGTAAACTACCATAGATGACAGAACTACAATTCAGCAAAATTTATTTGCAACTGTTTAATCAGCAAGGTCCTAGACTTTCGAATCAGCTCTGTATAGAACCCCTAGTAGCAAGTTAAGTAATGAGATATCAAACAAATTCAAGAAGCAAAAATGCAAAGTATACTCGTGTCTCTCCAAATACTTCCCCTTTAAACCTCATACCAAGGAACTCAATGAACTATAACATTAGACATGAACCCATCATCATGTAGCAAACAACAAAAAACCAAGATCTTAAAATGTAAAGGGAATAACACTAGACACACCATATCTCGTCAAAGGTAGAAACATGAATTCCAAATCTAAGATTTTTAATTAGACTGACTTTTGTTAAGTGTATTATTGCACTATGATGTCCGGAGTTTTTGCTTTAGAACATATCTCTAAGAAACCCAGAACTTCTGTTGCACTTTCAACATTTTCCAAAAGTTCTCTGCAATCTATTACAAGCCACATACGCAAGGATTGCAACGTAACAATCATCTCAAGTTTAAGCTGTCCTCTATATCACCTAGAACACTTCAACTACCATTTCAAATCAAAGAAAAACCTTTTGTATACTGTTTACCATTTGGCATGTTTAGCAAGAAAAAGACATCAGTCGTTGATTTGCTTTCCAATCCTAAAACATATTTTGTCGATATTGTCTTCAGTTAATAGAAAAACCAATAAAAGCATGCATACAACAATGCCTGGAAGAACGAAACTTCAATATACACACAAAAGAAAAAAGGAGCAAGATGATTTTAGGAGATATCAACAATTCTGAGTAACTTACCATAAACGTTCACCAACAAGAAAACAATCACAAATAACTAAAGAAACAACTGCAATTTCAGTGCAGTTAAGTCAAAGATTAGTATGCTCCTCCAAGGAAGAACACATCAGAAAGCATATTTTTTTCAACTCCTTGTTTACCTCCGATCTAAGCATCAGAATG
>JANVCQ010000164.1:0-12943 GCA_025531925.1 Erythroxylum plowmanianum | reverse complement strand
AGTTGCTTGAAAACAATGGGAACAAAAAACTGATGCTCGACTTCATTTCATCAATGCCAACTGTTGCTTTGACTTCACATTCCTTAATTTTCTAACTTGTAGGACTTCATAATTGCTTCAGGTTTTTGTGCTTCAGGATTTTTCTTTGGACTTCAATTACTTTGCTCCAGATTTCTGTTGCTCTTGCTACACATCTTTGGATTTTTCATTTTCTTGGCTTTCTTTGCACGTAGCTTCATCCTTCTTGCTTGTCTTGCTTTGCTCATCATTCTTGTTCTGGCTTTCAATCATTCGGACTCTTGTTTTTGAATCCAAGCATCTCTGAATTGCTTTCAAAACCATCATCTCTGGCTTCCTTTTAAATACTGAAATTCTGCTCTTCATTTTGCTTCTCCTCTTCACTCTCACTGAACTTGCAAACTCTTCCACAAACTTCAACATAGCAGGCTGCATGAGGCAACACAAGTCAACATAATTGGCATATGAGTAGAATATGGACTCTTTGGCCTTCTCCTTGCTGTTTTAGAAAAAACAACTTTAGTTACATATATGTAAAGCCAAACGTGGAAAACATGGTGGATTAGTGAACAATGTGTTAAGATAAAATATCCTCGGATCGGATACCGGTTGAATTGAATAACCCAAAAAATAGTAACAAAAATAAAGATAGACAAAATTAATGGGACAAAACACAAAGATTTACGTGATTCGATCAATGTGATCTACGTCCACGGCCGGAGGGTGAGCAATTTTACTAACATGTGGAGAATGTATACAAGTACAAAGGCTGGAACAAAAGACTTTCAAAACTCACAAGTATACAGAAAATAATTGAAGAGAGGATGAGAGGATTTGTAGGAAGGAGTTGTGTGTGTTTTAAGCCTGCAACCATCCTTTCTATTTATAGCTGAAGTCCCTAGGCATCTGTCCAAAAAATTCTTCAATATGTGCGCAATCGTCGCTCACCAAAAACCATCCTTGAAGATCTTGAAGATTTTAGCCTAACATGGCTAAAAATACAACGCCTGAAAAGTGCATCTATTTTTGACTTAGAGGAGGTCAAAACATGCAGTCAATAGCCACCCATTTTTGACATATTGGAGGAGCCAAGGCATGCACATGCAATAAGTCTCCACCTTGATTTGATCCCGAACAATTAGTAATCTACTCCACCTTCTCCGACAATGCCCCAAAGGGGCTATATCACCAACTATAGATGCCAATCAAGTCCAAGTATTGCTTGAACTTGTAAACAGGAAGAACCTTCGTAATCATGTCAGTAGGATTGTCCTTAGTGTTAATTTTCTGAATAAGGACCTTTTTCTCTGCAATAGTATCCCGAATGAAATGATACTTCACATCAATATGTTTCATCCTCTCATAATTAAGGAGTTTTCCCTCTTCTGGTTTGGATTCGACAACCCTTGGGAGACGTGTTTATGCCTATCTTCGACCGTTGGGGAGAGATCCATTAGGGAGACTAACAACTCGGTTTTGGAGAGAGCCGAGTACCTCAAGCCTCACAATCCGGTTGGTGTTGTGTGGGTGGAGCGGTCACGTCGGGAGCCCGTTGTGGTGGGTGGAGGGCGGCGAGCCCGCCGCTGAACGTGCATCTAAGGACCATAGTCCGCGTGTCGAAGGGTCCCAAAAGAAGAGACTCCGCCGTCTTCTTCTTGGGTGTTCTTTTGCGGGGTATCGATGATAGTCTCTGTGGCGATTTGCACCTCCGGGCGAGAAGGGCAGATCAAGGTGCCATGACCAACCCATTCGCAATTGAAGCAAATTTATGGAAACCCCTCATAAGCCACTCTAATGATTTACCCATCCAGCTCAACGACCGATCAGAGGGGTGAGCTAAGATCTATATTAACGGCGACTCGAACAAATCTCCCACGGTAAGCTTGTTGTGTGTTGGTATCAATTTTAACCGTTTTGCCCACCAAATTGCCGAGATCAGTGAGAATGGAGGGATGGTATCGAGCTATGGGGAGTTCGGGGAAGCGTACCCACACAACCACATGAGTAATTTTACCAGTAGATGATCGAAACTCCGGAACCCATGGTTGTACAGAGAGGACATGGCCTGCGATAATCCACGGGCCTTGAGTTAAGGTATGCACATAATCCTCCTCCTCTCTAAAATTGATAAGGTAAAAATCATTTTCGAGGTCAGCTATTTTCAAGGGGCCTTTAGGGTGCCACATTGTGTGTAGTCTATCTTTGAGCATATTGAACCCCAATTTGCGTCACAGAAGCTTTATCACCATTGCGTTGGCCCATGCTTTGTCTAATTGGCCTTTGAAGGTGTTGGATAATTCTACACCCAAACCATATGCACCTTGTACAATAGAAATATCGCCTTCGTTGAGTTCAATTGGATCCTCCTCTGGCTAAGCTAAATCAGTCATTTCCTTTTCAGGTCCGGATTGGCCGGTAACCACCACGCTATAGCTCAGTTGATGTTGCTGTACTGGCGGTGCAGTAGGAGGGGGATCTTCATCCTGTTCTCGTATTCAATTTTTTTTTTTGCCACATGAACATCACAGTCAATTGAGTTGAGAGAGTTCATTGTATTGATCTCTACATTTATACTACTAAAATCAACTGAAAAGCAAAAATCAACTCTAACATGATAAAAAACACGGCAACTGAAGTAATGCTGGAAAGCATGTTACTGAAGTAGTGCTGGAAAGCACGTTTACAAATCCCTAAAGACTTGGTCTATCTATTTTACCTCAAAAGAGATAAGACCTTGAATAAATAAGTAAAAGACACATGGGAATCACGTGAGAGTTTAAAGTCCAACAAGCAAATGTCTAACAGGTAGGCAAGACCTCATAGTGAGAGTTAGTTCTCCCATTAACATCCAAACTAGAAGGTTCAAATCCATGTGAATGAGCCCCTAGGTATACTATGTAAGACCGTAACATTCCATAAAACACATTACCATTCTCGAAGAAACAGCTGACATAGTAAGTAATACAACTGAAAACTGAGAAAAATTCATATAGTTGCATACCCTTTTCAAGGATAGTGCCGGACTGTGGAAAGAACAGAAAAGTGAGATCAATAGAAGCAAAACAGGACCTAGGATCCCCATATTTCCAATTATTGCTGCCCCCTTAACAAACCTGGATGCAATACATACACCAGAAGCAAATGGATGGCTTGCAGCCATTAATGTAGGAGTTTAAAGCTCTCTGATTCTATAATCAGTTGCTGGGCTAGAAAATCATGACAGCTTCTGTTTTGACCAAAACTACTCGAGCTAATTAGTAAAACCTGGCGAGCTGTTTAATATCAATATATCAGAACATGCTCACTATACCTAGTTCATTACTGCACGGAAGTGGCTTTTAAAGAGTGAATTTAGCTGATTTGAATGTGCAATGTTTCTTATTCTTAAAGAGTAGTAGAATTTTCAAAGCTTGATTAGATAAACATCTATAAAATCATCCTGTGAGGCCCCCTTAGACTTTAAACATATCCTCCTAATGTCCCACCATGCAATTTAAGTATGCATCAACCAGTAGCAGCAAGGTAAGTTGAGCCATTAATGGAGGATGCAAGTGTGTCTTTTGCTGTTCTCTGGTATCGAGGACATGGTTCCTGACTAAATAGTAAAAGAGTTGATGATTGAAGCTTTGGGGTCCTTTATCAGAGTATTCTGCCATAGCTATGGACGACAAGTTGTCCGCTTTCTTCCTAAAAACAGTAATGTGATGTCCAGACCCTGATATGTGGTTGACAAGAGGCTATTATGTATCACCTTTTGCTCTCAAATCTTTACTTTTATATGTATAAACTAAAGTCTCAAAAGATATGTTCTTTTGAAGTATCTACATCTTACTTTCCACGAGTCCATAATTTTTCATTAAAGAAACAATTTTTTGATAATTTTATTTACTTTATAATAATAATAATAATAATAATAATAATAATAATAATAATAATAATAATAATAATAATAATATTAATAATATTAATAATATTAATGAATTTAATTTTTAAGAGAATTTTTAAATTAATTAATGAGTTGATTGAGGAATGTATGTAACAAAAGATGAACATTAAAGTTTAGCTTTTTAATTTACAATAATCATATGTTCACGACTAATTAAAACAATGTTCCAGTACCATACAAGCATTTTCCATAGTCAGGTTTGGAATATCAATAAAGTCAAACTTTTGTCGGTGAATCCAACGATATGCAAATAAATAAGACAGGAAAATATTAACTGTTTGGAATGCCCGTTGGTTGTATCGTTATTTTGTGAGGAAGCAAAAAAACACTTATGTTTTGTGATAATTACTTTTAGGAATAAAGATGATTTAATAAGCATGAATGTATGTGTTTCTTTAAGATTTTTATTAAAAATTCACTAAAAATTGTGAATATTAAGACAATTAAAACGTTCGTTAAAAAATAGAACCTTAAAATGATATACATTTACGAATGATAAAAGTTATGCTTATTAAAAAGTCTAAATTAATTTTTACCGTTATAAATATTTATAACATTACGTTACATCGTAACATTTTCAAAATAGGATCGTTATCATCTTAAATATTAATTAAGTTAAATATTTAACAGTTTTTAATATGTTATTTATAAATTAAGTATATATTAGAAATGTGGATACCATATTTGTACCGGCCAGTATGTACCATATTGAAACAAAATAAGTACAAAACAAATGGTTGGTTATACTGAGTTTAAATACCAGTCGGTAATAACTGATATTCAAAATATCGGCCAAATATCAGGTAGTATTGAAAATTTTAAAAAATAGAAGACTTTTTTACAAAATGTTTAAACCCTTCCTCCCTCCTTTGACTTCCTCTTTTTTCAAAATTTTTTAATTAGTTATTTTATTTACTTCAACTTTTATAATTATAGTGAATTTTTAATTTTTGTGTTTTAAAATAAAATAAATATTTTATTATTAATAATAATCATAAATTAAATAAAACTTAAAAATAAAATATTTTTATTTAATTTATTTTAATATTTTATATAATATTTAATAAAAATATTAATAAAAAATTTTATTTTTAAAATAAATAATTTAAAAATTATTATTTACAAACTAATATTTATTTTATATATTTTTAATTATTAAATCAAAATTTATTTGAAATTTATATATTTTAAAAATATTTTTTAAATTTAATTAGATTTATTAATAATTATTAAATTAAATTTATAAATTAAATTTAAATCGTGATTATTATTTATTATTATGATTTTTACAAAAAGGTTAAAAATATACAGTAACTGTACAGTATGACAATAGACTATTTTGTAATTTTAAAAAAATCAAAAACTATTTCATAAATTTAAAAAACTACCGTACCTAGTATTAACCGATACTGATATAATACCGTATCAAAACTCAATATGATATTAAGTTCGGTACGATATTCGTAACCTTGGTATATATCATGTCATAATTAGGCAATATAGATATGTTATACCCTAATGTGATCTTAAAATAATTTTTAAATACTTATTAAAACTATAATTTTTAGTTTAACTTTTCATAAAACAGATAAATAAGTTCTTAATGTTATCTTTATTATCACTTTTACGTTAGAATTAGTACTATTTTAGCAATATTATGACATAACAAAGTATTATTTTAATAATGTTAACCTACAGAGAGAGACCAAAAAATGGTAGAGACTGACTCGAACTTTTTTTGATACGTTGACGTTACCATTTTAGCCTTTACAAATTAGGTTAACAATAAAATAGTTACAGTATGGAGAAAGTGTCAAATTTGAAAATAATAATCAGATAAATAATTTTTCATTAACTCTTTCCGGCTTTCTAAGAAAGGAAAATTGTGTTTTTATTTATTTTAAAAATTATAAATATTTTTATAATATCAAATGTTTAATATAGAATTCGTTTTAAGTCTCTATAGTTATTTTAACAGAAATCACTATTAAAATTTTGTTAGAGTAGTTATATAAACTTTTTAATGTTAGCTGATTAAAAAATTGAATTGGTCAAATAGAAATTATTGTGCCTAATTTAGTTTTGAACTCAATTTCAAGTTTTTTTTAAGACTCAATTAAATTCCAGTTTTAAAAAATAAATTTAAATAATAAAAATAACTTTAAATCGATCTAAAATCAATGTATCAAAATATTCTAAATTTATCATACTCGTTTTAATTTCTAATCATACATGCAATAATAATTCATATACTATTTTATTTTGAAATAATTTAATATATGTTTCATAAAAAGTTTTATTTTTAAATTTTTTAATTTCACAAATAGTTTTTTAATAAGTTAAAATAATAATTTTAAAAAATAAAAATAACATAAGGGATCAAAAGTCTTTTTAACGAAAAAAAAAAACAATTTGGTCAGTTTTAAAATAGACTTTTGTCAAATTACAGAAAATAAGGCTTTTGGCACATAGTGTTCCAAAGTTGTGGGGATCATACCGGAATCTCTAAACATTTGGGTGGAGTTGGCACTTGGGCTTGAGTTAAGCCCACTCTATCCCGCCCCGCCAAGACTAGATCTGTGGTCAACGAACCAGATCTCGGGCCTACCTCGGACTCAGACAGTCTAAACCCAGCTCAACCTGAAATCCGACATTTATAACAAAAATGACATATCTAAGTCAAGTCGGGCTCAAGTTCTTGTTGTAATCCCTACTTTTGGGGTATCCTTATCTAAAAGCCACCATCGTTTTTCCAAACCATGACTGGTGAAGGTGACAATCCCACCTTATTATCTTCTTCCTCCAGTGAAGTCCCCAAAACTTTTATGTCTTACCTACTGCAAGGGCACACGTCGACGTACGTGGACCTAAATTTCTACATCAAAACCTAAATATGGAATAGGCCAAAGCAATGGAAGGTTTAGCCGTGGACCTAAATTTCTACATCAAAATCTAAATATGGAAGGGACCAAAGTAATGGAAGGTTTAGCAATGAGAGCTTCCCACCTTCCTAGTTTGCTTTTCCTTTACTAAATTGCGTGACATTCATTGACAATTTGTGTAAATTTTATATTGTATATGAAGTACCATATTTTACCTTTTTTCTAATATTAAATCACCTAATTGTCAATTTTAAAGTATAAAATAAACCTTTTAATAAATACATAAATTTTATTAATTTAGTTCTTTGTAACTAATGATCTTATAAAATTTAAGACCCGCAAGTATATTATAGATTTTTTTATAACAATATAAACTTTTTTATGTATATTATAACTTTTAAATTAGAAATTTCAAATCATTCATTTATAAAATTAGCTATTCAGAATTAAATAACAAACTATTATAAGTTCCATAACATGTTTCAATTTTCAAGTTTGAAGGCCGTCCTAAATGTTAATTCTTTTGACCTCTGTTCTTATTATGGATAATGCCAAATATAAGTCAAAAAAATAATGAATAAATACAATAATAATAATAACAACAGAGAGAGACATTAAAGGAAGGAAGAAAACAAGGTTGGAATGTGTAGAAGACATATCAGCCGTCTGGGCAATCAAGATTCAGTTATTGGTGAGATCGTGTTCCACTATTGGTGGATATTAATATTATAAATAAATAAAAATATAATAATTTTTATTTAATAGTAATAATAACTAAAGATCATTAAAAATAATATTTTATAATAATTTTTATTTAATACTGATAATAATTAAAGGTTACCAAATAATAATCATCTAATTAATTTCGATAATTAATTAAAAATGACTACAAAGATTACTTAAATTGACTTTATCATTTGAATATAAATTATGAATAATAAATAATTTTTAGATTGTTAGGTGTACCCGATGAATCATTCAATGCATATGCAAAAGTAACAATTTATAAGTTTGGTCGATATAAAAAAAATGTACATGCATTGCTTATATTAAGTAAAATTTTAGTGTACATATAATAGTTTCCAAATTATATATTTAAATTTGAATTAAACTCAATCTCTAATATTTTATTATTTAGTAATTATTAGTGATTATTATTATTAATCCTCCTTCAAAATACAGGAACATATATAAATTCAAAACCTCCAATTCTACGTACTTCTGTAAGTAAAAACTAATGTCTGCAAATGACGATGAAGTAGAGTTATGAGAACGGACCTGAAGACTGTCCGAAAGTAACACATCCTGCGTTTGTAATACTGGCTTTTGCTTTTTACTCGTGTGATGGTTTTGGTCCAGTCGTCGTCAAGAAACTATCAGAAGCCGTTGAAGAATATCCAAGTAAGCAAGCATTCTCCAATCTGAAACCAGTTCAAGACCAAACGAAAAGGGTTTCTAGAAGAATATGCACATAAATGAATTATGAATCCAAAAAAAAAAAATAGAGGAATAAAGTAAACATAAGTGTGTTGGAGATTAACTTTACCAAATTAAGAAGTGACAAAATGGCAACCTGTAAAACCCAGGCAGCTTTGGCTCTTTCTATTGAACTTTTTCCTTGGAAACAACCCCTTCCTGCCGCCTTCTCCACTATCCATTCTTATTTCTTTTTCCTCATGCTTTTTCTCTATCTTTTTCTTAAACACTTTTTCTCTTCTTTCCAGTATTCTATTCTCCATGTTCTATAAATTCCAGGATTCTCTTAGTTGTTTATGGGGATGAAGAAGAATAATTTCCTGTCTGATACCAAACACAACAGTGAGTTCTTTCTTTAACCTGCTTTGGCATGTGTTACAAGCATCAGGATTGGAAACCTGGAGAATATGTTTTGTGAATGCATGTAAATTTTCTGCAGTTTTCAGGTTGTGAAGGTCGAAACAGACAGAAGGTGATGATCTACATCGGTTGGTCTTCGTCTGGAAAAATGAAAGTTCTGCCTGGCTCCCTGAATGCCATGTAAGAAGCTTTTGTCAAAAAAAATGTTGGCAACCTTCTTATTTGGCATACGGGGAGCCTGGGCAGGCTCAAAACTTTTCTTTTTTTATCAGATGATAAGACAAAGTTCCCAAGTGCATTCCTACTTAGTTGCAGCCATTGTTCATCTCCACTTCCAAGCTTTCTGGTTTGTTTACATTCCAAGCTTTTTTTTTTGGTAAAACATTCCAAGCTTTTGTTCACTTCCCTTTCGTATTTCTAATTCTAGCAGACTTGCTACTGCAAGCCAACGAGCAACTGTTCAAATGATAGAAACTCCTCTCGGAAGATTTAGGATTTATTCAACTTCAACTTAATGAAGATTTATGATTCTTGAGACTTCTGTCTATTTTATGAATAGTGGATTAGTACTTCTTGGTGCATCAAATCACGTTAATGGATTTGTACTTCTTGGTGCATCAAATCACGTTAATTATCTGATTAGTTCATTAATAATTGAAATAGATACACATATATCATATAGCTTGAATCTCCACTATCATATACATTCCATTGAAATGACATTTATAAATATTTTTAAATTAAGATAATTCTTAAGAGTTTGATTTGAATCTTTAATTTTTTAAATAAAATATTTGTATAAAGAGATCAATTTCACCATCAAGACATTGAATATTGACAAACGGATACACCTAACGCAATCTAAACATTGAATATAGATAAAAGCATACACCTAACAGAAAGTTTGGATTATTACTAATAAAGTTGATTTTGGTGTGGTTGGTTCTGGATTCCAGAGCTTTGTGGCTTGGAAGAAACAGGCAAAACGGAGAGCTTTTCTGTCGGTTTAGTGCTGGGCCATGTAGCTAGTCAAATTTCTACAGCCACTGACAATGATGGGTATGGAAAAACTTTTTGATTTTTCAATTCATTACATAATTATCGGATGCGGTTTTTTCTTTAGTTAATTATTTAAACTTATAAAATCAGATAATTAAATTTAATAATTTGCTTTTGTTAATATAAATAATTTATATAGCTTTTTTTCTTCATCAATATAATTTTTTAGATTATAATAATAAATATTTAAATATTAAAAATTCAGCCGGTTTGAATCGGTTCGATTGTAAAAATCTTGAAATACAAACTTTTCAATTTAATTTTTAACCTTTTAGTTTGATTTATTTTAATAACTCTTGTAGTTAAAAACTAATCAATTTATTAATTAATTGATCAACTTTTATTAATAAATAAGTTCCTATAAACTAAAATAAATCATTTAATTTTTATTTAACAACCTCATTTTTAATTAAACTTCAAAATTTTTTACAAATAATGACAATCTCTTTTAATTATATTTCAAATTCTTTAATTTTATTCAACTTTTAATTAGTTTTATGATGTTTTAACACCTGTTGAACTTTTTAAACTTTAAATCTTTTGTCTTATTAGTTTAACTTTTGATTTGATTTTTAAAACATTAATTATATATTCAAATATTAAAAAATCTTATAAAAATCATCTAATTTTTATATTACTTTAATTATATTAACAAAATATTAATGAATATAATTATTAAATTAAATTATCTAATTTTCAATAAAATTTAAAAAATTTTAAAAAAAGTTGGGTTTGTAATTTATTATCCCTGTACAAAATAATGAAATTTAACTTGAATGAATTTCTTGAAACTTTCGGTTTCTGCATGAAACTGATAAGCAGCAGGAACATTAGTAGCTCTCTCACACTGTTATAGAAGTTGGAAAAGTAAAAAATGGTACTCTAAGACTAGTAGCTTTCTACCTTCTACCTTGGAAGATTAGCTTTCTAGTTTCTACCTTGGAAAATTCTAAGTCCTATCCCGACTTCTGTTGTCGGTTTTTGACTTGGCAAGACAGCGACTGGGTTTTTCCTTCCATAACTACCAACCACAACAACAGTAATATCTAAAGAATTCCGATGAGACATAATTTCTGATATTTTAAAAGTTGGACCTCAAAATTAAAATTAAGAGAAAAGGTTTAAAATTAAAAAATATATCGGTATTAAACCGTTATAAAATTAACTAAAAATTTGTGAGTTTTGTGTTGATATTTTCACCGGCAATCGATGAAAAAAAAAGAAAGAGAAGAGCAAATAAATTTTTTGTATATTGCTGCCAAATACACTGTACAAAATGCATATATATACATGCTGAACTAACGAATTCTGTTTCGATTATTTACAGAGACTTTGCGTGGGTGTTCTTGCTGTTGAGGTTTGTTAGAGTTATATACAGAATTTGCTAGAAGGGGAGTTATCCATGGACCATTGTGGTGAATTGTAAATTAGCACCTAGTGTTCACATACTTACTTTGTGGGCTCTTGTTGGGCTTTGGAGATGGATAAATGTACCAACATCCCCTCCTGAAGTTGAAAAGTCTATGAGACTCAACTTGGCACTAGCAATACGAATAGTTTCAGCGGAGAGAGCCTTTCTAAAACTGTCGGCCAATTGTTGTTTTGAAGGAATGTGAGCGGTAATGATGAAGCCTTCCTTAACAGCATTTCGTACGAGATGACAGTTAATTTCTAGATGCTTGGTACGCTCGTGACAGACAGGATTTTCAGATATATGAATCGCTGCCTTGTTGTCACAACACAAAGTATATGGAGATGTAGACTGCACCTATAAATCCCGTAAAAAATAGGAAAGCCACTGGATTTCACAAATTGTGCTAGACATGCTTCTGTATTCAACTTATGTGGACGAACGACTAATGGTGAATTGTTTTTTAGTCTTCCATGAAACCAGTGACCGTCCTAAGAATATATAATAGTCGGTAAGTGATTTGCGGGAGAATAGACAACCGACCCAATCGGAATCAAAAAAAGCTTGCAGCGAAATAGTAGCTTGAACCTGATAAAAAAGATAGCGATGTCATGTGCCACTAGCGTATCATAAAACATGTACGAGTGCGTCTCAATGTGGCTGCCTTGGTTCAGTATTAAACTAACTGAGATGTTGAACCGCGAAAGATAAATCAGGACGAGTAAAATTCAAATAAGGCAACTGACCCACCAAACGTCGATATTTTTCAGGATTCGGTAAAATAGCCCCCTCGTCGCAAGATAACTTAGTACCTAGTGGGATTAGGGTCGAGGCAGGTCGCAACTCCTCCAAACCAGCATCATGTAAAATATCCAAAATGTACTTAGATTGAGATAAGTAAATACCATTAGTATAATGAGCAACCTCAACACCCACAAAAAATTTCACGTATCCTAAGTCCTTAATAGTGAATTTGTTGTCCAGATTTGCTTTAACACCAATAATTTCAGACTCATCAGGACCTAGAACTAGTATATCATCCACATAGATAGTAACTGCGAGGAAAGACAAACTGATGCCTTTAGTGAATAGACAATAATCGAAAGTTACTTGAACGAACTCGTAGTCGAGAAGTGTATTAGAAAGAGCTTTGTTCCATTATCTGCTAGCCTGTTTCAGGCCATAGAGAGATTTCCACAGGCGACAGACTTGACCATCTTGTAGTTTATCATAACTCTTAGGAGGCCGAAGACCTAATTCTTCATCAACGTAACCATGCAAACAAGTGTTGTTGACGTTGATATGATGGAGTGGCCAACAATTAGCAGCAACTCTTATTGTTGTAACCTTAGCCACCGATGAAAAAACATCAAAATAATCAACCACGACACATTGGTGGAAACCCTTAACAACAAATCTTGCTTTCCACCATTCTATTGAGCCATCTGGGTTGCGTTTAAACTTGTATACCCATTTTGTATCTGACTGACATTTCCCTTTGAGTAGATTGGAGGCTACCCAATTTCCTCCAGAGTCGCTAATTCTGCTTGCATTGGACCAACCCATAACGGGTCATTTCGAGCGGCTCATATGATAGTGGTTCATAATCATTAGAAACATTGGCCATAAATGACATGTAAGCGGAATAAAAAAAGAAATTTAGGTGAGGGAATGTCGAGTGTACCTCGAGGAGAATGACGAGCCATTGGTAGCGGTAGTCGAAGTTTCAGCGTTGGCAAGGGAGAAATAGTGATCAGGGTATTTGGGTCTGATGCATATACGTGTACTGTT
>JANVCQ010000159.1:29224-43537 GCA_025531925.1 Erythroxylum plowmanianum | reverse complement strand
TACACCATCATTTGCATTTTGTTAAAGCTTAGAAGAACCCTCTCACATTTCTTCAAGATCTCTCAACATCAATGGCAAGAGGTACGTAATAATATTCCGCATTTACTTTTATAATAGACATGTATACAGATCATTATCATGTCTAACACTATATTCCACCTTCAAGGTTCTGCAGACTTTTGTTCTTTAACTCCTTGTTCTGTTCATGCAAGTGTACATTGTCGCTTATTTTTTGTGAACTATCTTTCTCTAGGTTTATTAAAAGACATAAATTCCAGGAGTGTGAGGATGGCTAGATGTTGGAGATGTCTTCACGATAGTATTCTTCTTCCAGTGGTAACGATGTTTATCAGTTCTCTGCTAACTCAACCTCTCGGTATTATACACATCTCCCTCTGCTGTTTCTATTTTTCATGAGATATAAGTCTGTCAATTACATAAACGTCTGCAGAAATTCACATTACAAAGATGAGTAGAACAATGCATTTCAAGATCTAGAGAAGATTCAAGTTCTGGTGGAAGTTCTTACGATGCAATAAAAGCATCCGCATATGTTCATAGAAAAAGCAAAATTGCAAAAGATAATTGTTATCTGCAGATTGGCGATTATTCCTGCATTGATGCTTAACGTGACCATGCATGCAAACAACCTAGCTAAGCTATATATGCTTTCTTATATATAACTTCTAGGTTACCGAAGTTTTTCCCTTTTAAGTGGCATTTCCGGTGGACTTGTGTTTCTGTGAAAGTTTGAAGATTGGTTGGAGGATGAAAAAGCACTTCTATATTTGATTACAGAGAATGTATATATATACAGCTGTACAGTAATACGTTAGCTTAAATCTTGTCCTAAAATCATGTCTTTTCTTTTTACATTCCTGAGTTTTAGCATGTGTTTGACTTTGATGGAATCCCTGAATTTGTGCTAGCTTGATAGGTGTGATCTGCACATCTGGAGGCTGTGATTATGGGTATATCGACTGCTTGCATTTGGTCTGGAGGCTCTGCGTCTGCTGGCGTGGATTGCTGGAGGTTCTGAGTCTGTTGGCGTGGACTGCTGCTAATACCCCCCCTCAAGCTAGAGGTATCGGTGAGAACTCGTAGCTTGCCTTTAAGATCAGCAAAACGAGTGCTTGAAAGAGAGTTGGTGAAAATGTCTGCAAGTTGGTCATGAGTAGAGACATCACAGACGCGCAAGTGACCAGTGTTACATTGCTCCCGCACAAAATGATAGTCACATTCGATGTGCTTGGTATGAGCCTTGAAGGCAGGATTATGGGCCAGATAGGCAGCACCCATATTGTCACACCAGATAGTTGTAGGAGAGTGTAATAATTGTCCCAATTCAGTTAGAAGAGACTTTAGCCATAGATACTCAGCAGTCGCATTAGCCACAGCCCGATACTCAGCCTCTGTAGATGATCTAGCAACCGTGGGCTGTTTCTTGGATGACCAAGCCACCAGATTTTTACCTAAAAAGGCAACGAAACCGCCTGTTGATCTTCTATCGGTTTGATCGCCAGCCCAATCGGCATCAGTGAATAGTTGGAGCGTGGAGGTGGAACTAGGAACAATTAAAAGTCCTTGGGCAATGGTGTCTTTGACATACCTTAACTCTCGCTTGCAATGTTGCCAATGAGCACCAGTTGGACTGGACATAAATTGGCTAAGTCGATTGACTGCAAAAGATAAATCTGGTCGCGTAAGACAAGCATATTGCAATGCACCAATGGTTCTTCTGTAGATATAAGGATCAGATAGGGGCTCGCCATTAGTAGCGCCAAGTTGAAAAGAGGTGGGCAATGGAGTTTTAACTGGCTTGGCACCATCCATATGCGTGATTTTGAGCAAGTCCTGAAGATATTTATGTTGAGATAACAAAATGCCATTACCATGCTGCTTGATTTCAATGCCCAAGAAATATGTTAGAGGTCCTAGATCACACAGCTCAAATTCAGTGGACAAAACATGAGTGAAAGATTTGAGCAAGTCATTGCTGCTCCCTGTCAAGATGATATCATCTACATAGAGAAGAAGATAAAGGACGTGACGGCCTTGATGTAAAATGAACAGGGAGGTATCAGTATTGGATGTGTGGAAGCCTTGTTGCACCAAAAATTGAGACAAACGGGTGTACCATGCTCGTGGAGCTTGCTTGAGACCATATAGGAATTTTCTAAGCTTGCAAACATGATCAGAACAACTAGAATCGACAAAGCCTTGTGGCTGTGACATGTAGACTGTTTCCTCAAGATTACCATGCAGGAAAGCATTCGAAATATCCAATTGTCGAAGAGACCATCTGTTGGAAACAGCAAGAGAAAGAATTAACCTGATGGTAGTTGGCTTGATTACGGTTGAAAAGGTTGCTGAATAGTCAAAGCCTTCTTGCTGAGTGAAGCCTTTTGCAACAAGCCTAGCTTTCAATCTCTCCACTGTTCCATCAACATTACGTTTGATACGATAAACCCATTTGTTGCCCACCACATTTGCAGCTGCTGGTTTGGGAACTAATTCCCAAGTTCTATGCTTTAAAAGAGCAGAAATTTCAGTACTCATGGCCTGCCGCCAGCCTTGGTATTTCACAGCTTGTGTAAAAGACGTAGGCTCAACAAGGTTTGTGATAGAATCGGTGCTGGCCAAAACTGATGAATTTAATATTTTCTTTTTCGAGTGAGGGCGGAGGACCATGGGATGAGTGCGCAGGGGCTCATGTTGAGGTGATAGTGCAACTGGCAGGTTAGGGGCAGCAATGATTGGCACAGATTCTGATGGCATTCCTGCTGAAGATGACAAAACAGGACTGGTCGTGGCAGGTGGAACATCCGAAGAATAGCTGGACGTAGCCAAAGATGGCAACTCGATAAGCTGGACAGCTGGCTTCGGAGGCTGAAGTGACGATTGTGGAGAGATAGTTAGCCAAGTGTCCGTGACTGCAGCAGGCTCGAATGTGGATGGTTGTTGTGTGGCAGCCTCGTGATACAAAAATCTACTTTCATCAAATTGAACATGCCTGCAGATATATGTTTTGTTGTGTCTAGGATCAAAGCAAATATAACCCAAGTGATCAGGAGATTTTTCGAGAAATACACAAGGTGTAGACCTGAAGGAGAATTTGTGCGAGTTATATGGCCTTAGTAAAGGATAAATCGTGCTACCAAAAATTCTCAATGTAGTATAGTCAGGCACATCATCAAATAATTTTTCAAAAGGTGAGATATTGCCCAGCACAGTAGTAGGAAGCCGATTGATAACATGAATAGCATTTGCAAAGGCATATGACCAGAAACGTAAGGGAACCTTTGAATGGGCTAATAAAGCTAAACCAGTGTCCACAACATGTCTGATTTTTCTTTCTGCAGTGCCATTTTGCTCATGTGTGTGAGCACAAGCTAATTTGTGAATAATTCCACAATCTTTGAGAAAGTTGGAGACATTTCTGAATTCACCACCCCAACCAGATTGAAAAGAGTTAAGTTTAGAATGAAATTGTAATTCAACCATGGCTTTGAATTGAACAATTGCTTGGAAGACATCACTTTTCAATTTTAAAGGATATAGCCAAGAGAATTGCGAAAAATCATCAATCAATATCAAAAAGTACTTGTATCCATTAACAGAATTTTGTGGAGCAGGACCCCATACGTCACCATGAACAAGATCAAACTTGTTTTGAGTCACAATACCTGTAAGAGGTAAGTTTGTTCTACTGAGCTTTCCTAAACAACAAGATTCACACTTTTGTTTAGGGACCTCTTTTATTGAGCAAGGTAAATGAAAACGTTGAACAATAGATAATATTTTAGCAAACTGAGCATGTCCCAATCTAGCATGCCAATCTGCAAGATTCACTTTCTGGGCAACAAATGCATGTGGTTGCTTGAATACTCCAGAAAGTTTATAAACACCTGCGTCAGCTGGACCCTTGAGCATTGTTTGTTTGGTTATTTGATCCTTGACAACAAAATGAGAATCATGAAACTCAAAATAGCAATTGTTATCCTTGGCAATTTTATTAACGGATAGCAGTTGATTAGTGATAGCAGGCACATGAAGAATTCTTTTTAGTAGCAACGGACGAGTTTTAGTGATAAGAGAAGATTGTCCAATGTGAAGAATAGATATACCTGAACCATTACCTAATATCACATTATCGTGTCCTTTGTAATCTTCGGAAATGCTAAGACTAGCCAAATCAGGAGTCATATGATGGCTTGCAGCACTATCAGCCAACCAATCATTTTTTCCCGAAACTTGATTGACGTTGGCCACATTGGCCGTAGGTGGAACATAGTTCTGATCAAAGCACTTCCTGCAGGTGTTTGCTTGATGATTATTAAGGTTGCATATCTGACATGGATTGGGAAACCACCGTTTGTTATTTTTGTTGTTAAAGTTTCCTCCTTTGCCTTTGTTATTGTTCTTGTAATATCCACCAGTGGTCTGTTTGGGCTGGAAGCTTTTGCTGCCGTGTCATGTTTGCAACTATAGGTCCTGACTGCCTTGAGTTCTGCATTAATATTTCATGAGAGATCAATCTGCCAGAGAGATCAGAGAACGATACCTGTGACTTTTTGGCACTAAGAGCAGCTACAATTGGGTGATAATCAACGGGAAGAAGTTTGAAAATGTTTGCATTGAACTCCGCAGTACTGATTGGAGTTCTTGCTGCAGCCAACTCATCAGATATAGATTTGGCTTCCCTAATGAATTGGGCCACAGATTTTTCTTCAGGTGAGAGATTTTGTAATGCCATGTGCAATTGCACTTGTCTTGCACTGCATCCTGCACCAAACACTTCAGCTAATGCATTCCAAGCCTCACTAGCAGTTTCAAGACCTGTGATATAAGGAAAAACTTCTTCTGTCAAGGAGGACAAAATCCAACTAAGGAGTAACTGATCCTGCTAGAACCATTGAATGTATTCAGGGTTTGGTTCAAGAGTTTGTGAGTTGTTTGATTGGATCAAAGGTTTGGGTACAGGTGTTCCATCAATGTGATTGGATAGATTATAGCAATTGATTATAGGCTTGAATTGTGTTTTCCAAGCTAGATAATTTGTCGGTTTCAATTTCACCGAGAAAGAAAGTTGAGCATGTGGAAGTGTTGTTGCAATAGATAGACTGGAATTGGTCAAGGCTCCAGTCGTGTTTGAAGATGCTGAACCAGAAGATGGTGAGTCCATATTGGGCTCTGATACCATGTGAAAGTATGAAGATTGGTTGGAGGATGAAAAAGCACTTCTATATTTGATTACAGAGAATGTATATATATACAGCTGTACAGTAATACGTTAGCTTAAATCTTGTCCTAAAATCATGTCTTTTCTTTTTACATTCCTGAGTTTTAGCATGTGTTTGACTTTGATGGAATCCCTGAATTTGTGCTAGCTTGATAGGTGTGATCTGCACATCTGGAGGCTGTGATTATGGGTATATCGACTGCTTGCATTTGGTCTGGAGGCTCTGCGTCTGCTGGCGTGGACTGCTGGAGGTTCTGAGTCTGCTGGCGTGGACTGCTGCTAATAGTTTCATAGCAGAAGATGTTTTTGATTTTAATATGGAAAGTGTGAATTAAATTCACAAGTTATTACTAACAAGTGCGGTGATGGAGATGTTTAATGGCAAAATCTGCTGCTAGAGAAGGTACCAGCATTGAAAGGCCACTAGTCTTTTCCAAAGAAAACGCCACTCCGATAACCAGAAAGCTTCTACAGTTTACTGGTAAATTGAAAACATCACTCCTCTTAATGCTTGTTATCTACAACTGCAACCTTTACCATCCATGTCTGAGTGTGCTCTTTACCAGATAAATGGAATTAGAAGTAGCCTTGATGATGATTTTAGGCCTAGCATGAGTTCAGTTTGTTAAAGGTCTCTTAATTAACCCTGAAACTGAGAGTTCAGGTCAGGGGTTCATTCTTTGATTTTGACACTGAGAAGTTATGAATTTATGCTCTGGAAACAGATTATGGGGACGCAAACCGCATTGGTACAGCTTGCTCAAAGGATGATATAGCAATCTTGCAAGGCTCAACTTCCCCACTTCCGAATGGAATCCCATCATACACTGTTCAAATCCTGAACGTGTGCGTCTCGGTTTGTAGCATGTCTAACATTCATGTCAGTTGTGGATGGTTCAGCTCGGCGCGATTGATCAATCCCAGTGTCTTTAAAAGAGTCTACTATGATGATTGCCTTGTCAACGATGGTGATGCTCTTGGCCCTGGAGAGACCCTCTCCTTTCAGTATGCTAATACTTTTCCTTATCCATTATCGGTCACCTCTGTAACTTGTTGCTGAAGCAACCTGCCAAACCAAGAACTGCCCAAATCCAGGAGTTCAAAATTAACCTACTTACTCCAGGAAATCCACGCGTGGTTTGATCGTATATTGTGCCAACTTTTGTTGTCTACAGATATATGACCGACCTGGAACACTTAAATCTAGACTGTAATGCTATGTCTTATTCTATTCTATGTTTGTGTAGTATCTCTGAACTAATGAAGAAGTTTTGGGGTAGAAAGCTTTGGCATTCTCACCGAGCCTGATCCGGCTTTGAATCAGACCGAAAAGTCTGTTTAATCAAAATTTGAATCGAAATTTGAGATTTGGACCGAAATTGGGTCCGGCCTAAAATTTCTAAACTTAACAGATTAGCAGTTAGCACCAGATCATGATCGTTCGCATGGATAGTATCAATTTCAGGTGGCCAGTTCATAAAAGAAGCTGTCTGCACTAAAAGGAAAATAAAAGATAAATTCTCAAGACATAGCAGCCATTAAACCATTATGCTCATGCTAACTCATTAGGAAGAGAAAGATCATCATGTCAAGAAATTTACATTTCCAACCTAATATCCATAATCATAACTAAATTCAGATACACCAACCATGGCATATAGCACCTGAGAAACTATGTACAAACTGCACCCAAAGATAACAAGTACGAGTATTGCTGATACGGGGTTCTTGAGCAGTTCTACTATGGGTAGGAGAATGGTGTAAAGAGCACCAGTACTTACTGTCAGTGCATACAGAGCATATCTCCTCACATTGTCCCAGAACTCCTCCATCAATGGCCCTTCGGGACCCAAAGCCAACGCCTTTTGATCATCCATCCCCATCGCGAGTAAAAACAGTCCCAAAGAAGCACCTCCCAACATCAGAAACCTCAGATGCCCATTTGGAGAAACTTGAGGAATATCTCTTTTTGAGAAACTTTCCCATCTGGGTTTGAGCTCAAAGGTTAGAGGCATGTATTCACTCTTGGATTCATCATCATCTATTATAGAATGAACCAGAGTTTTCCCACCGGAAGTTGCAGTTTTTGCAGGGAAAGTATGCAGATGACTTGAACTCTTTAGATGAGAAGTGCTCTTGGGAGGGATGAGACCTGTAAGATTTGCAGTTGGGTAGGTGAAATTGGTGCGCTGTGGGAGGTTAAACCGCAATGTAAATGTAAAGTTCTTCATTTTTCTAGATCGTGTCTAAAGCACAAACACTATTATCCAATCCCATATGCCATGAAATAAGGAGGCTCTTGTGTTGGAAGCTGTGTGGTGTGGTTGATCTTATCTACACGACACCTTATCTGCAAGAATGTAGGGGGTTAAGCTGCAATCTACCGTCACCGTTTTGTGTTCTTCCATTAGTAATTACATATGAAATTTTTTATTTTTATAAAATTATATTATTATTAATTTTAATTTTTATAAAATTATATTTATTATTTATATTATTAATAATTGTCGATATTTACTAATGACACATTATTTTTTCTTTTTTTTAGTTTGTTAAATAGGATGTTGTAAATATGAATTACTAAAATTGACCATCGAGCAATTAGGCATGGCCATTTTATTTTCCCTTAATTTAGTCTATTAATGATTTTGCACTTCAAAATTTAAAACATAGTGTTTTGACTAAAATTTTAAGTGAAGTTAATATTTCTTTTAGTAAAACAAATATCAACTTTAATATCTTTTTACAATAATTAAAAAACTTAACTAATTTGGTTGATAACTATCTAATTTTTCAATTTAGCTCGATTCAACTTGCTTTAATAATTCTTGCTGTTAAAAACTGATTAATTTTTAATTAATCTATCTATTTTTGTAAATTAATAAGTTCTTATAAATTAAAATAAATCAATTAATTTTTATATAACCAATTCAATCGTAAAAATCTTGAATCATTCAATTTTTCAATTCGATTTTCAACTTTTTGATTTGATTTACTTAAAAAACTCTTGTTGTTAAAAACTAATCAATTTATTGATTAATAAGACAATTTTTGTAAATAAATAAGTTCTTATAAACTAAAATTAATTAATTAATTTTTATTTAATGATATAGCTTTTAATTATCCAATTATATTTCAATTTTTTTAAATTTTATTTAATTATTAGTATATTTTATAACTATCTAATATTGATTGATTCTTGTAATTTTTAAACATTACTTTTTTATATGCATAAAAAAATACTTAATTAAATTCTAACTTAAATTTTAAGTTAAATAAGATTTATTAATTAAAAAGATAGAAACTTCAAGTTATAACAAAAGTAATTATATTTCTTATGATCAAAATTTTAATGATAATATATTTCACAAATTAGTAGAGATTTTCATATATAAAATTTATAATTATTATTCTTTTAAATAATTTGTGTAAGTAAAATCACGTAAACTATAACTTATGATAAAAAATTATTTTATGATTAACAATAATATAATTTATGGATTAATAAATACGTTATATATTAAGACGTTAGAATCAATTCGTGATAAATATTATCTAAATAATTTAAATTTATGTGTTATATATATTTTTAAGACTTTAAATGACTCAACGGAATATTATATAACTTTGTAGTTACCATATTCATAATTGGCATTAATTAAATTAGCGTGTAAAACCCTAGTTGAGACTCGACTAATTGATGCCACAAATGGATTTTGAGTCAAAGGAATGAAGCTTAAGCTTTCATTAACAATTCTCCTAATCATAATTTTCATATGTATAATAAAATAATTTATAAATGTTTTTATTACACATTAAATTATTCATAAGTTTAAATAAAATATATTAATTTAATAAAAACCGAACTCTTTTATCAAAAACTAAAACTTTTGCCTAAATTTTAAAAACACTAAAACCTTTAAGGTTAATTAAAAAAATGCTCAATTTTGTAATTATAAATCTTTACTCTTATCTAATTTTTGTTATTTTCAAATTCAAAATAATAATATTTTTCCAAAAGATATTATAATAGTATTCACTGTTTGATTGATAACAAAAGTATTAGAGTTGAAATAGATTTGTAATTTAAATTTAATTTAAAATTTAGATAAACTCGAATTATGTACCTTAATGTTAATTTGTAAAATTAAACTTTAGTTTAAGAGATAGTTTTAGTTAAATTGACTTAATTTTAATATTTAAAATAAAATTTTAATTTAAGAGATAGTTATGATGAAACTGTGATTTAATTTCAATTTAAGATATCCAAAAATTTGGTAGAATAGTTTGAATTTTTATATTATTTTAAAAAATAAATCACATTTAAAAATTTACAATATTATTAAAAAAATAAATTATCATTTAAAAATTCAGACAATTCCTTAAAAATTAAATTATATTTAAAAATTCAGAATGTTGTTTTAAAAATTAAATTATTATTTTAAAATTCAGACTATTAAGTAGTAACTGTCTCTTAAACAAAAATTTAATCCAAATTTTAATTAGTCTAGGCCCACAAAGAAGTCCTATCACCGAAATTACAAATCCGCCACGTGTGGTATAAACATGCTCAAGAGATTGTATGGAAAATGAATAAACACAGACTCGACCCGTCGGCCTTCACGGTGATGTACCGTACCATACCCCCAAATATATTAATTTTCTTAGATCCTCTCACATTCGCAGTCACACCCAATTGTCTCCAAGTCTTCTTGTACATTGACTCTTTATCTTCCTTTTTGTCTCTCCTTGCTTTCTCTGCTAGTCTCATCGTTGTTGCTTTTATGGGCATTGCTAAATAATCACAAAGGAACAAACTATATCTTATTTGTGCAACTGGGTTCTCTCTGCAACAGGAGTGTTGTGCTTTCCAAGGTTGGATTGGGTTGTTCACCTTGTGTAAGTGTTTTCTTCCCTAAATTTTTTTTTTTTTACCGGTAGAAACCTGAGCTGTTCTTAGTCTTTTTATTGCGGACTGGTCCTGTGTTCTTGTTAGTGAGAACTGGAAGCCTCATTGTCCCTGACCCTTCATTCTATGTAATCTTGGCAGGTTTGATTTGGGTTTAGGCCTGGGGTCTGGTTCTCCCTTTCCATTAGTTGGTCTGGACTGTGAAATTTGAGAAGTTGTTCGTTTGCTTAACGTTTCTGTTCATAACTGTTCTGCACAGGTTTATCAGGCAAGGTGAGTTTTTGTTTTAACCGGCGCTCTTTAATTCGTGCGCTTGTTTTTTGAGTAGATTGATGTTTCATGAGGCGCATTTAGCTTTTTAATTCTTGTTTATGCAAGTATTTGACGGTTATTTGCTTGAATTGGAAATTTTTCAGGGGATGTGATAAAAAGTGAAGTCATAATACTCTGGTTATCTTGAGCTCTTTTGGGCTCTACATGTTCACCATGCCACTCATTGATCATGGCTTTTCGGCATGGGAAGAGCACATTGTATGTCCTGAGCGTGGTAGTCGTTTGGTGCACTATTATTTGAAGAATGAATTTGGGGATTCAGTCCTTGCCGTTATTGGGACCGAGAGGAGTATAAGGCATATGACGTTTGTTGTTTCAAATGAGTTCTTGCAGTTTTTTGGGTCAAATAAATCCATTAATGCATCTACAAAATGGAGAGCAAGACGAGAAGTTGTACGCTGGTTGACGTCAATGATGTCTAGGAATCATCCTGGTTTAAGTATGTGGTCAACGTTGCATTTGTCCATTTTTCCATAAGGATTCTAATATGTACGGGTCCATCCTGCAACAGAATACCTTGAGTTGCTGATCTTGATTGTACTTTGGTTTACACATGCATTGATACTCATATTCTGCATTTTTCCGTGGCTCTTGGATATTAAAGCTTCGTTTGATCTAGAGTCTTGGCTTTTTGGATGAATTACACGTTAGGTTCTATTACCTAGTCATTTATCGGTGTTAGGTATCATTTTTTTTAAGTTAGTTAGCCTAATACAGACAAGGAGCTTAGGCAATATATTTCGCAACAGTTTGGAGTTCCGTTTGGATCCAAGAACTAGTAAACTAATGTAGGCTTTCCTAATCGGGATTATCATTTGCCTTGACATACCATACAGATGGCACAGTCTGCTAGTTGAAATGAATCACTAGTATGTACTTACTAGTTATTCCTTATGAATTGCAGTTTTCTCGTGGATCAAGACTTCTACATGTACACCTTTTTGCACTAATAATGTTGATATGTATATGATATTGACTGTATTTGACTTTACTGTGTTTTGGTTTCAAAAGAATTGTCAACAACCCATATAAATTTGCTCATCGTGCAGTGTTAAGGTGCCAATAAGTTTGTTGTTCACATTTAAAATTCTTGGCACTAAAACTATGAACCTTCTAAATATAATGTGAGTGATTGGGGCATTCTTTCTCAGCGTGATCATTCTTACAGCACTATTTAATGTAATCTTAACTGTGGCCTATTTTCCTCATTTGGACAGTACATTTATGTTAAATCTCACTAAATTTTCTTAATAGTTTTCAGGTGTTTTTCTATGATGCAATTTAGTAGTCCAAAAATTGGTGGAGGAGATTGACGTTTATTGTTAAGCACTTCACTTTGTTCTTTTGCATATGAAAGCATAAGGTTGGAAATAACAGTTGCTGAAATTGTTTGCTTCAGTTTATACCATGTGAACCTCGTGTATTCCCTTTTTTTTCTCACAACATGGTACAAAAGTCTTAATTCTAGTACCGGTATAGCAATCTAACTCTCCTAACACTTCTGATCAAGCCTTAATTATCTGCTCTCATATTTTGTCCTTGCATTTCATTTGAATATCTAGTTAGCTCTTGCATTTAGAGCATAATTCTTTGTAAAATATTGCAACAAAAACTGCCCAGGGGAGATGTGGGGTTGTTGTAATTACTTTTGCATCCTTCTTTCTTAGTTGGCAAAAGTGTAGTTGAAATTTACTTCTATTGTTCAAAACTGATGATTATTTGCCGCTTTTGCATTGTGGAGGAGGGATTATTCACATTCTAAAACATCACATAATTTCTGGTTCTTTTTGTTGAAAAATATAGGAATTCTTTTCCATACCAACGTCACACATTGAAGGACTTGTCAAATTTGGTTTAAGAAAGGCCTGAAATTATTGTTAGGAAGTTGAGAATCTTTGTTGAATAATCGTGTTGTTCATAATATTAAGTTCTCTCTTTGTCGCCGCATGCATGAATGCCTATTGTGTGCAGGCTTGTCTGTGTGAACTATGCACCTTATGAACAGGTACAAACTCGCCTTCCTAAGGTATTAATCACGGCATTGGTCATGTGATGATAGAGATATGATTACCTTCAAGTGGAATGGATCTCTAACTTCCTACCCAGTGAATTGATTTTTAGGAACATTATTAGGTTATATTGTGCAACTTCTAATTTGAAGCTGAAGGCCAAATATAAGTGGTAGTCTATGCATGACTTCAGTCATTTGAATATTTCACTTCGAAATCTGTCCAGGACTTTTCCACTTCAAAAGTGTTTGTTTATTCATTCTAAAGGTACGTTGTACTTCAACGTGTTGTCTGATAATTGATGTGAAGAATCAGATGCTAGCACTTGTCTATGAGTATGTGGCAGTTCACTTGTTAAATTTTAGCGTATGAAATGTTCAAAACTACATTGTCAAAAATTGCATTATCATTGGCGACATATGGTAATGGCATATGTCATATGCATACCTAGTGTTTTTCCCCTTTTGTAGTTAGGATTAGAAATTTGGAGCTTATCTGGTATACGACACTCTTCTTGAGTTTTGTTTTAAGTGGTTACATTTTCATTAAATTAAGTTTTCTTGTATGTTTTCTTTTCGTTGGTCAACATTTTCTTTTCATATGAATTGCAGTTTTATTGCTTTTAAAGGAATTTGAAGTTTCGTCTGTCAACTACTATCCTATCTGAGAAAGATTATAATTTCTATGTCAGGTTCAGAGACAAACAGCTCAGCACAGGGGTCAGGATCTATTGACGTGTTGAGAAATGACGAAGGTGCTTGTGGTGTCTATGTACCGGATTTGCCGGTATGCATTTATTACATTTATGGTTTCTAGATTTGCAATACTTCTTTATGGTTAGTTTGAAATAAATGTGGGGTATATATCAGTTCCAAAGGAAGCTGAAGGTTCATAATTCATACATGGAGTGGTCTGGTACTGCTTGGTTCTGCACTAAACAACTCAAGCACTACACTGCATTTTGCAAGACTGGAATTACCATAGCTGTAAGTGTTGTTTTTTTTTTTACATTCAGTTGAAGATTCATCTTTCTTTACTGATGTACTTTATTTAATTCTTCGATGTCCTGATTTTCATTACCTTTCTACTTTTAACGTAATAATCAGGTACATTCCTTTGTTTTTATCATGGCTGAGGAAGAAAACCACTATCTTGCATACTTGGAGGACATGTATGAAGACAAGAAGGGACAGAAGAAGTTGAAAGTGCGGTGGTTTCACTACAGCCAGGAAGTCAAGGATATAATACCTCAACTGAATCCACATCCCAGGGAAGTTTTCCGATCACATAATGTCCAAGTGATCAGTGCTTATTGTGTTACTGGTCTTGCAACAGTCTTAACTCCTAGGCATTATGAGAAATATGAAGCTGTTCTTCCACACACTTCTATTTCAGACGTTTACATGTGTTGTAGGCAATTTAAGGAAAATAAGGTAAAGCCTTTTGCTCTTAATAAATTGAGTGGTTACTCTAGTCAACCCCTACTTTCTTTGTTGGCTGGACCTTTAGTCCCCAAACAAAGAGAGGAGAAAGAAGAATTGACCTGCAATGATTATATGAGAGTGTGGGGCAAGAGACTTAGAAGTACTGATGGAGATTATGGGCTTGGATGCTGTTCGGGTCCCAGAGATTCAGTCCTTGATCACCAAATTGCTAACCACGAACCAACTTATCCAAAACTGAAAATACGGTTGTTGAGAAAGACACAAGGAGTTGAGTTTGTAGCACCCCAATCCCAGTTTTTTTTGCCTTTCAAGGTGGATGAGAAGATAGAGCTACTATGTCAAGATAGTGGAATTCGAGGGTGCTGGTTCAGGTGT
>JANVCQ010000159.1:8622-22901 GCA_025531925.1 Erythroxylum plowmanianum | reverse complement strand
TAACACTTCTCATCTACTAACTTCCATCTAACTGACTTAACTAACTTTTCTAAATTTCTTCCCAACTGCCTTTACGTCGTTGCATGGCTCACATGTAGGCTGAAGTTTCTCTCTTTATGTCTGCATTTCTGAGACATTGCTACTACACTTTTCGTTGTAGCACTTGAGATCTCAGGTTCACATTTTCCACAGTGAACCTTGGTAGGCTGGTTTAGGGAACTAGAAGAACAGGTGTCAACGAAAGCTGGAGTCCCAATTTTCTTGGGGAACAACGCTGTAGATCCCAGAGTTAAGGAGGTTACAAGCATTGAAGGGGATATAGATGATGATCCCATTTTTGGAGAGATGGTTCAGAGTTACTGAGTCACTGCAAGCATTTTCACTCCTCTAGACTACTTAAAGACCTGATTCTATAATTTTCGAAGCTTGAAAAATAGCATCCCTACTTGACTACTTAACCACGTGTTACTGAATTTTTTGGATCTTCAATTCGCACTTTCGCAGGACTTTTTACTGGATGCTGTGTAGTATAATTTTCTAAGCCCAGCACATCACATCTAATCACAGAGAAATTCAAGGAGCCATCTTTTGACAAATAGCAGTGTAGTACTTTTGTATGCCATTATTGAATGAATATTGAATATTGAAAATTGCATATTGAATATTGAATGTTGAATGTTGAATGTTGAATGTTGAATGTTGAATGTTAAATGCCCGTTGCTATCCCATTGACAAACTTCTTTCACTTTGTTTTATGTCGGACTTTGAAAATTCACGGGATATGAAGGAATATAAAAGCTGTATCTATAAACGCAATGATCCAAAGTCATATTAAAAATTTTTACGTCGAACTCTTTATTATTTTAATAGAATTAATTCATATCAGCTTAATTCATTTAAAATTTTTAAATTTAACCTCAACTTAAATTTCAGTAAATCCAATATTAATATATTGACTTCATATAAAATCAACATAAATATTCAGTAAAAATTTTGTTGACACGCGAAATTTGGAGAGGTCTAATAATATACAACCTTACCCCTAAATAATAGAGATACTAGTTTTTAAAAGACAAGACGGGTAGCATATATAAAATAAATATTGAGACGAGTTTGAGTTATCTGTAAGTAGTGTTCTTACCGATAGGAAAAGACTCTAAAAGTGATTTAGTAAATTATAAAAATATAATCAGTGAGTTATTTCATGCCTCTTAAGTCTACAAAGATAAAGAATTAAAAAGATAAAAGAGTTCCTGTTATAAAGAAAAAGAGCTTGCATTAGCGTTTGCTGTTGAATAATGTTACAAAATTGATATTATAAAAATCGAACCGAAAATTAAAGTAAAAAGTTTAAGATTTAAAGATTCTTATAAAAATATTGTATATTAAAGATTAAATAAAACTAACAATAACAACAACGCTTAATAAAAAATCTTGCTCACACACGTAGTATGGGAAGATTCAGTAGTGTGCAACTTTACTTCTAAATAGTAAAAATAATTTAAAATAATATTAAAGAAGGAATTTATTCTTGTTCATCAAAAAATTTAAAATTTAAAATAAAAAATATTAAATAAAAATTAATCATAATTTATAAATTAATTTACTAAAATTAATGGATTAATTAATAAGGTGATTACTTTTTATTAAAATAAATCAAAGTAAAAGAAATTAATCAATTAAAATTTTTTGCATTCAAATTTTTAATCAATTTAAGTGATGAGATGTTATAAAAGACTTAAGATATGGATTATTTCATCTTTAAAAACTAGATCTAATAATAATAATAATAATAATAATAATAACTATTAAATTGATAACCAAATAATGATGGTTATTAAAAATATGTAATAACTTATTAATCATAAATTTCAATTATCAAAATGATAATTTGATTGAAATACGAGCTTAATTGAAATGATAACTAAGATCTTGGAATGATACAACGATATAGGCTTCTTTGATGTTCTTCCCGGAATTAATCATTTCTTAAAAACGAACTTTTTATTTTGAGTTAATATTTTATAGAAAGATAAATAAAACTAATTTATCTTTTTCTGCTTCGTGGCTCTTCCATTGCATTACTATCTCATTTTCTCATAAGTTTTTTTCTGTTCACCGCACACTTTTTGGTAAGCAACATCAATGGCTTCTATTTTATAGGCCTGGGTAAATTAAAAAAATGCCCCCTTATTTTTGCCTATTTTTAAGTTCTTATAAAAAATAAAAAGAAGTAAAATATGAATCTTTTATTATTATTTATAAAATCATGAGTGAACCATATTTTATTTCATTTTTTTAATAAAAATAAAAATAATTTTATTTTATTGTTTATAAGGATGGGTTCTAAGTAGGTGCTCAGACCCTTATTCCATTTGAAAGAGATAAAAACCCCTTTTCTAAAACATTATACATGAAAAAGAGAATATATATATTGTTCTAGACAAAAAAAGAAAATAAAATAAATATCACCTTTCCATCGTTAAAATATTCTGAAGGCCCATCTTGCCAATCAGAAGCGAAAAACATGTCCAGCCAAGGCCCTTCGTTAAGATGACCGAAACTTGATCACTAGACCTGACAAATGAAACATCGACTGACCCAACATCCGTCTTTTCCCATAAGAAGCGTTGATCTATCTCAACATACTTGACTCGATCATGTTGAACAGGATTTGAAGCTATCTCAGTCGCAACACGATTATTACAACACACCTGGCACGGAGCTTTGCTGCAGCTGTAGTCCTTGCAACTACACTCT
This sequence comes from Erythroxylum plowmanianum, assembly GCA_025531925.1. Lineage (NCBI taxonomy): Eukaryota > Viridiplantae > Streptophyta > Magnoliopsida > Malpighiales > Erythroxylaceae > Erythroxylum > Erythroxylum plowmanianum. The sequence goes on along the minus strand of JANVCQ010000159.1, from coordinate 20,141 downwards.
GTTGTTTACTCCGCCAGCTCACCAAATTTCCACCCACAAAGATGCAATATCTAGAAGTAGATTGCTAATCATCAATTGAACCGACTCAGTCTGAATCAGTAAAACATAAGGATGTAAATGGCCCGGGCTGAGCCCAGGATGCTCCAAGCCCAGGCTGAGCCCATCCTTAATATTTAAAAAAATTAAAAATGATATTTTTGTCATTTCAATCAGACTATGAGCTGACCCTTGCTCGGCCCAACCTTGACTCTTGGCCTGGTCTGGCTGAACAATTTTGACCTGTGACTCAGTCAATTTAGGCCAAAATTGACATTCTTAATAAAACACTCTACCTTCCTACCATGCTGTGGAGTATACAGTATACTTCGACCATGACACACTTTTAAATATGGGAGTATCCTATGAACAACCTGTTGTTGTTTAAGATTATGCATATAACAACTTAAAACACTCACTGTAAAGGTGATATTAGGGCGCGTATGTGAGAGATAAATTAATGTGTTTTTGTCTAAGATTATGCATATAACAACTTAAATGTGAGATATAAATTTACCCACCAACCTTTGTATTGCCCCTTCTCCACAACTGACCCAGCATCAGCAACCACCTTAAGATTATGATTAATCGGGGTAGCAGCAGGTTTACAACCCAACATGCTAACTTCTTTCAAAATATCAAAAACATATTTCCTCTAGGATAGAAAGACTCCATGTGAAGACCTGGCCACCTAAATTCCAAGGAAATAACGTAACTGGCCCAAGTCTATGACTTCAAACTCCCGTGACAATTGTTTCTTCAACCTCTTGATCTCTACTCATTGTCACCTGTTAACACTACTAGCTTACCTCCGTTGTGTTTGTAAAATAGGGTATGATTAGCATAACTTTGTCGATAGCCTATTTGCTTGACAGCAACATTGAACTGAGCAAACCAAGCCCCGGGGTGACTGTTTCAATTCGTAAAGTGATCATTTTAACCGCACACCTTTCCACTGTAATAACACTCTTAAAAAAACTAGAGGTATATGTATGTACACCTGCTCTCGCAAATCACCATGTAAGAACACATTCTTCACATCAAGCTAATAAAGTGGCCAATTTTGATTTGCAACACATGGCAGGAGGGCTCGAACTGAATTCATCTTTGCCACTGGAGTAAACATTTTCTCATAATCCACACCATCGATTTGGGTAAAACTCTTTTGCTACTAGTCGTGCCTTATATCGATCCATGATTCCTTCTGGAGTTTGTTTCACAACAAACACCCATTTACAACCCAAGAAACATGGACACGACAAAATGGAGCCGTGTCTGCGTGTCGGATACGTGTCCGTATGTGTCGGAATAAAAAAATAATTTTTATCAGCTCAGATACAGTTGGAGATGGTTCGAACACTACTGGAGACGGCTCGGACACATTTGAATATAGCTCGTAACATTTTTATGAATTATTCAAAAAATTATTTAGTTGACATGGGTAGTCTTCCTTATTAAGAAAGGTATAATTGTTGGAACTTCTCAAATTCCTTGTTCTTCTGTCCCTGCCGATTTATGCCTCTCGCAAATCTTGGTCTCTAGCTTTCTCACCCATTTCAGTCGACGTCGCTCCTCGTGGTTTTCTCACAAATCTTCTATCGCCCGTCGCTCCTCGTGGTTTTCCAGCCAATGTCGAGCTGTCACCATCATGAAGCATCGCTAGTCACCGTGGGTCACGATATACTCATCTACAGTGGTTCTTAAGTCTTAAGTTCTTAACCAAAGATGATTCAAAGATGAGTCTGTAATTTTGTTTGCATTTGTAGTTTTAGCTCGCCGCTACTTGATAAGGATAAGTTTGACCAAGATTCACATTGATCAAGTCCTCCCATATCCTTAGTTTGTTGTAACAAATAGATAGTATCAGATTGTTATTTATCAGGTTGTTATTTAGTCTTCACTGTAATTATAAATACTCTCTTGTAACATGATTTCATCAAGTGTGAATAACAATCAATTCAAGTCTCTTTATGGTATCAGAGCAGTCAGTGAAATGGCATTTTTTTTTCCGATCCACTGACACAGCAACTTTTTATCCGCCTCCTTCTATTACTTCATCAACGTCGTGGCACTCGACCCTGTTCATACTTCCTCATCCTCAACCACCATTGCTGCCGACTCTCCCATTGATTCCAACATTGTCGTGCTTAATTCTGGTATTCAAGGCACATCCAAGCTTGATGGCTCGAATTATCCAGCTTGGAAACTTCTCATGGAATCCCTATTAGTCGGATACAATCTCATAGGATATGTTGACAGTTCCTATCCTAGACCTGCCGAGAATGATCCCAGATATGGTGTGTGGATTCGACAAGATCGCTTCATCCTACACGCTATCATCTCCTCTATTTCGCCCTCGATCGTAACCTTGTTAGGATCGACCACTTCCTCTCACCAAGCGTGGGAACTTCTTTCTCGACTGTATGCCGGCAGATCCAGAGCTCGTCTCATGTCTTTGAAGGAGAGACTAATTAGTTTAAGCAAAGGAGACTCATCCGTTGCTGAGTATTTGAACAAAATCAAGATCATTGCGGACGAAATCGCGATGATTAGCACGCCATTGGATGACACGGATCTGGTCATCCACACATTGAATGGACTCAGTTTTGAATTCAAAGAAATCGCAGCTGCTGTTCGTGCTCGGGAGATTCCGATTTCCTTTCCGGATCTTTACGAAAAACTCCTAGACCATGAAACTTTCCTGTCTAGGCAGTCTCGGCAACTCCAGGCGGCTCCCCTTCCTACTGCCCTCTGAACCTGATCCACCCGAACCACCACGCACCCACCGTATGACCACTCGTTCCCAAAACAACATCTTCAAACCAAAAACGTTTGTCACCTCCAAACACCCGTTACCAAGCTTAGATGAACCTAGAACCATTACCCAAGCTCTAAAACTACCCCATTGGTGTGCTTCGGTTTCATCGGAATATGATGCACTCATTAAAAATGGTACATGGACATTAGTACCTGCATCGACTGCACAGAATGTCATTGGTTGCACATGGATTTTCCCGATGGGTCCATTGCTAGATACAAGTCTCGTTTGGTTGCCAAAGGTTTTGCCCAATGTCCAGGTATTGACTACAAAGAAACTTTTTCGCCTGTAGTTAAACATCAGACAATCAAAGTCATCCTGCTTCTCTCGCTTGCACACTCATGGCCGTTGCACCAGATGGATGTGAACAACGCATTTCTCCAAGGTCATCTAACAAAAACGGTCTACGTGAAGCAACCACCTGGCTTTGTACACCGGGAGCACCATTTTGGTATGTATCACATCTTTGGCCTGTATCACACCTGAGGTTGTCGATGTATTTTGTTCTTGGTCTTTTATCAATTATTAAACAAAGGTAAAAACTTTGTCCAAAAGAGTTTTGATAAAAATAGCAAATTAATAACAGGTGTTTACATGTATGGATACGGTCAAGCACATCTTAACATGGATATACGTTCCAAATCGAGCTAGATAGTCAAAGATTACACATCGACTAATATCAAATATCAACTGATAAAAGCTGATAATTATGCAGTAATTCCAATATGCAATACACATTTGCGTTAAATAATAGTGTAAAACACACATCAATTAGAATATGAACCAGTTATATATACTAGAGGAATTGGCAGGCGAACATTTATTTTCATATAACATCATACTGCATGAATATAAGTTCCGTCTCCATCTGCTTGTCACCTGCAAGAATCAAAGAAAAGGGAATTCATCATTAGTTTTAGTTTTCTTAATACAGATTATTAAAACTATCAAGCTTATTACAGTATTAGTTCTTAATTCCTTCACTAAATATTGATTTTCTCTATATTTATTTGGAAAAAGAAATTGGAGCAAAGAGTATTATGTAATGTGTTGACATCAACTTAAGTACGTACTTAAAATACTTGCTTGGATAACTGTAAGTGCACTTTCATGGAGCTGGGAATCATTAGTTCATATGTTGTGGAGAAGTAGAGTAATGAGAACAAAAATGGTTTACCCAAGATGAAGAATTTTCTTGTCAGGATGGGATGAGTAGAGAGTTGCAGTACTTCCACCATCAATCATACTTGGACCAAAGAAATTCCTGGAGACCAATGCTTGGATTGCACTCAGCTCTGCACCATTCACCATATTTGATTGCTGAAGCTTCTCCATTTCTGCTATCTGACATTTTCGATATTATCCTTTAATTTAAGTCTTTGTTTTTTTCATTTTGAAGTGGCCAAAATTTGGTGACTTCTTGTGAGTGATAGTTTTACAGTACTACTATGTACATACCTTGTTTCTGAGATAAATACTTTCATTTTCCAGCTCAATGTCCTATACATTGTATGAAAAACAGTGGTTTAAGTCAAAAATTTCTATACGGATAAGATGTTTAAGGTTCAGACCAAATATCTGCTGAAATGAATATTGTAAGCGAAGATATTACCCTTTTCTGCATATAGTCAATTTCGGCGAGTAGGAGCTCATGCTGATGCAGTTCATAAATCCGAGGAAAAATCAACATTAAAACAATAGGCAAATCCGCAAATGCAATGCAGAAATTGGATAGCCAAGCTGGTTAAAACTTAATTAAGCATGTCAAACACCCTTTTTCCGGTTTTCTTAATCAGAAGAGTTAAGAGCAATAACATGATACCTGATCACACAAAGATAAGAGACAACTTAAGGTCCTGCATGGGATCCCAAATATGGGACCACCCTCGCTAAATTTAGCAGAAATCATACAACGATAATACTATCATTGTATTTCATAAGTTTAAGGGGTTTCATCTTGATTAACGATGTGTTAGATGTTCCTTCTAAGCTGCATATATATGCCCCATACATATATGTAAATATGCATTCTTGTTAGTTATACTGTGTATCTGGCTTTGAATTGGTTAAAGCATTACCTTCTTGGATCTGATTCTGGTGAGGCCTCTTTCAAGCCTATTCTCCAGTTGCTTTAGTTCCTTCACGGTTAAAGCAGTCAAGGAATCACCCATCAGGTGCCTTCAATGCAACACGAAAGTATCAGTCATGCATATAAAAACCCTAAAGCTGGCTATATGAAAGTAGTTCCATTTCCTTAAGATGATGGCATTTTTTTTTCTACTTATATACAGCAACAGCTGCATATATGTCATTGAACTGTACATGGGGCATAAAAGGAAAATGGGTTTATTAACATGTTTGGACTTGAGATTAATGAACATGGTTGAACTGATAGTTCATTTTTAATTCGATAACTAACTGTTTACAGAAAAAGGAAAACAGTACTAAGTATGTTAACAGACCACCTGTTGGAATTCTGTAGCATCTGAATTTGTTGCTTCAGCTTTGCTGATTCTTGCTGATAATACTGCATAATGCAGGAAATTAACACATGTATTAGACTTGATTTACTTCTATGAAAATGTACAACGAGTATAAAGAATATTAATATAGATTATACTCAAACCAGTTTAAGCCTTAAGGTTAGTTCATAGATAAAATTGAAGGCGTTTTCCTCAGTGTAGTCCAAAGCTTGTATGTGTACTTTCTGATGTATTAAAAGATCTTTGAGCTCTCTGTCTAAAAAGTTAGTCACGGCGGCGTCTAATAATTTTACTGGAAATAAAGATATCTCATAAGAACTGATTAAAGGAGTCGGTGTACTTGAAGCAAGGTTATGATTATTGCACAGAGCAACCTAGGATTCACTCTCAAAACAGTGGATCATAGTCATACCTGAGCATTGATTTCTGTAATAGAGCTAGTATTTGAACTATCAGAACAAGCCTTCTTGTACCTCTCTATGGTTGATTTTATGCTGCCAGTCAAAACAAATTAATCATGAAATCATTAAATAAAAAGTAATTAACGAAAGAGTATATTTCAAATATGATTTCCATACCTTTGCAACCCTAATTTTTTCACCCTATTTAATCTAGTCTTCAAGAAATCTATTAACAAAGAAGCTGCCACGAGAAGAGCATTTAAACTAAACTGAAAACAGACAAAACGATGAGAGACTAAACGAGTAAGTACGGAAGCAAAGGAAAGAAGGAACAGACTATTGGCACCATAGAGTTGAGTGACAGCATTGACGAAACGTTCATGTAGATCAACCGTTCAACATAGTCAAGGTTTGGGATTTGAAGTCAACACAAGGCATGCATGACTTTCCTCTTCTTTAACTACGACCCTTAAGACGATACTGAGGTTGGATTGGAGTTTGAAGATCTTTTTCATAACTTACCAACCCACCACCAACAGTTGTACTACAATGGAGTGGATGGATCGTCCTCTAAAACATGATTCTTTTTCTTCTCTTTTTTTTTCCCCTCTATTTTTTACTTCTATGCCACAACTAGTAAATCACCACCACACGAAACAGTATTGCCGAAGTAAGATGAGGCAAATCCCAAAGTCTAAATTTTCTCGAGAAAGTGAAAATAAGATTACGAAGTTTTCCCGCACAGTTTTTCCATGAAATGAAAAGATATTAAGCAACAGTACTATAGAAATGAGATATGATTTGCAGATTTCCTTTCAACTTAATTTCACTTGTCTAAGTTATTTATTTCCATAGAATTGCCATTGTGAAACATATTCTTGTTCCTAATGTTTGGTTGGCTAGAGATCAATGGGAAGCCAATACAATTTTCTTTTAATTACTCCATGCCTTTTGAAAGACATGGTTTAAGAAGAGAAAAGTTTATATTTACTTTGATGTAACGGAAACAAAGAATTTTATGTACAAGCTTCGCTGTTGGATGATCCCTCAAAAACTAGATTAGGAGGGCAGTGGAGGTCCGGGAATCTGAGTGAATTGAGAACACCTTAAAATGGATTTTGTTTCAGGATTCTCGATAAAAAGCCCACGTAAGTTAGTGCAACTAATCATAGATAGGTTACACACTTCTTATCCATTAAGACGAGTTATTCTTTGAATATGTTATTGGGATTATATGTACATAAGATTGTGATCTCCATGGGATTTCTCTCTTATTGCACCAGATCGAGGACATTAGTTACATGGGCAAGTTCTATAGGAGTTTGTATATTGCTTTGAGATTAAGTGCGAATGGGATTATATCACTAGAGCTTTTCTGAGAATAGTTTTTCTAAAAAGCCAGTTGACAGTTTGACTATCAATTAAAAAAATAATTTTTTTGAAAGAGCTTCATACAGTAGACTGTTTGGCAACATAAAAATAAAAAATATTTTTACTAATTTTAATATATTTTATTTTGTAATAAAAATTATTTATGCATATAAATAATTTTTATTATAAAATCATGAATTTTAGTCTTCTGCAGGGGTGAACGTAAGGGACATTTTGGGAAATGTAAAGGACATTTTGGGAAGATAAACAAATCTTTTTGTTTGCGAACATTCAGGTTCATTAAAGTTTTCTAAAGAAAGTTATAACTATTTTATTAAATGGCTACTGAAATATAATGCTTCTTACTGTTTAGAATTCTGTTAATATATTTTTATTAATAGCAAATACTTAGGCCTATAAAAAGACTTAGAAATTAGTTATTATAAGATGGAGATATGAAGTAGAAATATAGAAATAAAAAGTTTGTTCAGTTAACTTTTTCTTTTCTTCTTCCTCATCTGTGTTAAGAATATATACTTGTATCTCGTTATAACTTCCAACAAAATGGCATCAAAGCTTTGTTAAAATGATAACCAAAATTAATATCACCTTCTGATATACACAACTAACCAAAACAAGTTATGATCTATGCATGAAGGCCATAATTGGGCTTCGTGGCTTATGGGACATTATTAAGAAGGGATATAAATATCCCACATATGAGGATACTGCAACCGTGGCTGAACTAGAAGCTCGTTAATGAGCAAAAAAGAGAGATCAAAGTGCGTTCTCAATTATTCATCAAGGGCTAGATGATGACACATTCGAAAAGATAGCTAATGCGACAAGAGCCAATAATACATGGGAAATTCTAAAGAATTTCATAGTCGGAGTTGACAGGGTGATGAAGGTATGGCTCCAAACTCTAAAAGCTTAGTTTGAGTCAATTTTGATGAAGGAGAATGAGTTCATAGAAGATTATTTTACTCGAATATTAGTGGTGGTGAATCAAAGGAAGTGGCTCAATGAAAAGATAAGAAATGCAAGAGTAGGATAGAAGATTTTGTGCTCTCTTAACGTGAAATTCAATCATGTAGTGGTGGAGATTGAAGAATCAAAGGATGTCGAGTTCATGACCATTGACAAATTAAATGAATTGTCCTTAGTTCATGAAGTAAGAATGAAAAGGACCCAATAAGAGCAGGTGGAGCAAGTTTTGAAAGCAAAATTTTCCTTTAATTATAAAGGAAATGATAGAGAAGGAAGAGGTTGAGGTAGTGGTATAGTTCAAGGTCATGATTAAGGTCATGGTTGTGGTCAAAGAAAAGGAGAGCAAAATGTATTTCATAAAGGTGGAAACAAGAGTTCTCAAATAGGCCATAGACAAGGAAGAAATAATAATTGGAGAAAAGATGAAAGCCAAGTATAGTGCTATGCATGTGAGAAGAATGATCACTATTTTTAAGAATGTCAAACTAAAAGTTATGATGAGGAGACACACTTTATTGAACATAAGGAGGTGGAAGGTAATAATCTTTTATTTTTCTCTAAAGAAAGGCTCTATAGAAAAAGATATTATGTGGTATCTCGATAACAACGTAAGCAACTACATGATAGGAGACATAATCAAATTTGTGGAGTTGGATGCAAAATGGACCAGAAATTTTAGTTTTGGAGATGATTCAAAGGTAGAGATTAAAGAAAATAGCTCAATAATTTTGGCCACAAAAGATGGAGACCATAAAATTCTCCACAATATCTATTGCATCTAAAAAATGAAGAGCAATATTTTGAACGTTGACCAATTTTTAGAGAGCAGTTACAAAGTAAAAATGGAAAATAGTTATGTATACCTTCGAAATCGAGATGATACACTTGTTATTAAAGTGGCCATGACAAAGAATCTACTTTTCATGTTAAATGTAAAAGTGACAGAAGTAAAGTGCTTACAAGCTTATGTCAAGGATCCTTCATGGATTTGACACATGAGATTTGGGCACCTTAACTTTGAAGGACTTAAAATGCAAAGAGCAAATAATATGGTGAAAGAGTGAGGCATGTCTACTCAGAAAACATGCAAAAAAGAGCTTTTCAAAGGCATCACTTTCGCGACTAACTAAGCCTCTACAACTTGTGCATACATGTGTGTATGGTTCTATCAAGCCACAATCTTTCAGTAAGTGCTCATATTTTGTGCTCTTCATTAATGATTACATGAGGAAGACATTATTTTTTAAAGAATAAGTATGAAGATTTTTAGACATCTAAAAAATTCGAGCTTTTTGTTGAAAAGAAAAGTGGATACAAAATTAAATCTCTAAGAACTGATAAAGGTGGAGTGTTCACTTTTCAAGGTCTTTTATGAGAAAAATAGTATTTGACATCCTATGACAGTCCTAAGAGCACCGCAACAAAATAGGGTTATAAAGAGAAAGAATAAGAAAATTCTCAACATGGTGAGGATGATGCTAAAAAGTAAGAATATGCTTAAGGAGTTTTAGGTCAAAGCAGTTGCATATGCAATTTGTCTCTCAAATGGTTCACCTATGAGGAGTTTGGAGACAATAACCCCCCAAGAAGCATGAAGTGTATGGAAGCCAAATATGAGGCATTCAAGAGTTTTTAGATCTATTGGCTATGTTCATATATCTGAACAAGAAAGGACAAATTTTGATGATAGGAGCAAGAAAATGGTTCTTATTGGCTATGCCAATAATTCTAATGGGTACAAATAATTCAACCCCCATTTATAAGAAAGATGTGATTAATAGAGATATGAAGTTTAAGGAAGATGCCTCATGAGATTGAAGTGTTCAAGAAGAAGAGACATATAGTTTTATTCCATATTTAGGAGAAGACGAGAATGAGGACCAAGAGACTGAAGACGTCCTCCTCAACAAGCAAACAACCTCAAAGATTTTGAAACATAGGAGATCTCTATAATGCTACTAAAAGAATAGTTGGTGAGAATACTTTTTTTGTGTATTTGCACATAATGATTTTTTAAGTTTTAAAAAGGCTATCAGAGCTAAGAAATGAGTGCAAGTTATGGAGGAAGAAATGAAGTCCATTGGGAAAAATGATACTTAGGAGTTTGTTACACTACTAAGTGATCATCAAGTAATTGGGGTTAAATGGGTTTATAACTTAAAGAAAAATGTGAAAGGAGAAATTGAAAGGTATAAGGAGAGACTAGTTGTAAAGTGTTATAAACCAAAGCATGGCTTTGATTATGAAAAATTATTTATTCATGTTGTTCACTTAAAGATAATACAGTTATTGGTTGCTCTTATGGCCTAAAATTGGTGAAATTCATTAAATAGATATGAAGTCAGCCTTTCTAAATGGTTCCCTTGAAGACAAAGTATATGTAGAACAACAGAAATGATTTATGGATGAAGGTCATCAAGATAAGTTGCTAAGGTTGACGAAGACATTGTACGACCTTAAACAAGCGCCACGAGCTTGGTATAGTCACCTTGACAAATATCTTCATGAGAATGATCTTTCAAGATGTGTTCATAAATATGCACTTTATGTTAAAAAAGAGAAAGATGATATTTTGTTTGTGTGCATTTATATGAATACCCTCATTCTTACTAGAAATAATTCATAAGCTTGTGATGATTTTAAGAAGGGAAGGCATGATAATTTTGAGATGAGTGATATGGGAGTTATGTCATATTATTTAGGGATAGAAGTAAAACAATGGATTGACAGAATATTTGCCTATTAAGAGTCATATGCAAGAGAGATTATAAAAAGATAATAGATTACATTCCGTGGTCGTGAATACTCTGGTGGAGTGCAAGGTAAACTTAAGATACTTGACATTGTGAATCCTTTTGTGAAGCCTAAGGCATTTGACATATATTAAACTTGGTATATTATTTGTCGTGGAATTAGTGAGTCGATTTATGGAGAATCCAAGTGAAGAACACATACGAGCTGCAACGACCATTCTTCAATATTGAAAAGGTACTCTTGATTATGACATTGTTTATACTTCTTCAAATAAGGCTCACTTATAAGGATATCATGATAGTGATTATGTAGGTAATATTGATGACCAGAAGAGTACTACCAGGATTAAAGTTTTCATTGGAAAAAAATACAATTTCATGGCGTTCAAAGAAATAGTCAATGATAACACTCTCAACATGTGAATCAGAGTATCTTGCTATAAATTCCAATGCATATCATACAATATAACTAAGGAGATTGCTAGGCAAACTTCATTTTTCTAAAAAAAGAAGTGATTAAAATTATGGTGTAAATTGGCCACTACTCTTATAAAAATATGATATTTCATAATCAGAGCAAGCATATAGACGTAAGGTTTCATTTTATTCAGGATGACATTACCAACAAGGAGGTTGAGGTAGAATACATCAAAACTCTTGATCAAAT
>JANVCQ010000158.1:102205-127451 GCA_025531925.1 Erythroxylum plowmanianum | reverse complement strand
TACGTATTTATCAACATTAAGCTTATCTTGTTTAATAAACTATTCTATCAAAAACATTGATCTTTTTTAACAAGAAAATCTAAAAATCAAATGCTTTATGCAAGTAAGAAAAATAAGTTAATAAAAATTTTGTAAAGCAAAATGTAATTCCTTACCACAATATATGAAAAGGTTAAATCATAATTTGTAACAAGATTGATTATAAGAAAACAATAAACTATCATAATTATGAGAGGAATAAATATGAAATGCCAATTAATTTTTTTAAGGTGACGGTTGTAAGTTACATATAAATTAGATCTTTAGATTTTTAGCTTAACTTTAAAATTTGAACTTAATTCATGAGTTAGTTCTTAAAACTCAAATTCTTTAAGAATAAATTCAAACAAAAGTAATTCAAACAAAAGTTTTCTGTTTTATTTCCATTTCTATATATATATATATATATTACAAAAATGATATTTATAGGCTAATATTTATTGGATAATATGTACATCAATTATAAAATTGTTGTTATTATTTACTAATTATAAAATATATAGTTACTGTAATTTAAAATATATGAGATTATTTCATTCCTAATTAGGAAAAGTAGTCTTTAAAGACAAGAAAACTTCTCTATTTGAATTTGAGTTGGATTAGTAAAAAGTTTTAAATCCAAATTAGTATTTTACATTATAGTTGGTCCTTATTATATTTATATCAGCCGCGAGTCATTCATGCTAAAGGATGCTTCAGATCCCAAATTTGTTTAATTCCAAGTTTGAAATATTATTTTCAAATTTGATTTCAAAACGACAATAATAACAAATAAGAGAAGAAATTTGAAATAAATTTATAGATATCATGTAAAAGTTTTTAAGATTCAACTTAATACTAAAACAATCTTTTATATTTGAATTTTTTCTTAAAACTATGTGAATCGTAATATGACGAGTAATATAGACACAAAATTTATCAATTTAAATTATTTGCAACAGGGTTTTTTTTTTTTGAAATTCTTTGCAACAGGATTTTTTTGACTGAATTTGAGGCTATGAAAATTAAATTTTATAAAGTAAAAATTTATTTAAATATTTAAAAATTACTGCAACTTAATTTAATATTCATAATTACGTATTTATCAACATTAAGCTTATCTTGTTTAATAAACTATTCTATCAAAAACATTGATCTTTTTTAACAAGAAAGTCTAAAAATCAAATGCTTTATGCAAATAAGAAAAATAAGTTAATAAAAATTTATCAATTTAAATTATTTGCAACAGGGTTTTTCTGACTGAATTTGAGGCTATGAAAATGAAATTTTATAAAGTAGAAATTTAAAATTTGAACTTAATTCATTAGTTCTTAAAACTCAAATTCTTTAAGAATAAATTCAAACAAAAGTTTTCTGTTTTATTTCCATTTCTATATTATAATATATATATATATATATAATAAAATTGTTGTTATTATTTACTAATTATAAAATATATAGTTATTCTAATTTAAAATATATGAATTAAGCAATTATTAGTTTTAAATTAATTTTTTTCCAAAAGAGTTTTTTTTAATCTTACCTAAAATATCAAATAAATTTTTACAATACACACTTACAAAATGATAACAGTTATATTTGTTTACTTCTATTTCTATTTTGAAGTATTATTAATTTTTTATACATGGTTTGATATTCTATTCAATACTTTATTTAATTGTTATAAAAATTAAAAAATCCTTATAACTTTTAACAATAGAAAAATGTTAACACCAATTATAAATCTTATTCACTAAAAACACGTATGTCGTGTTATTATAAATATATGATACCACGAACCAAATTACCAAATTCAAAGTTTGCTTTATTTTTGTTGCAGCGAAAAACAAGTTCGTGAGTTCAGCAAGTACCAACAGCCGACCTCCTCTGAGTCCAAGAGTACCTTGCAAAAGAACTTCAAGTGGTTTTATTGTGAAAAAGAATGAACACGTTCTTGTAAACGAAAGCTTTTCTTCTACATCGGACTTGCAGGTTCGTGTAAAAATTTCAAGTAGTTTTATTATGAAAAAGAATGGACACAAGCTTGTAAACGAAAGGCTTTCTTCTACATCGGACCTGCAGGTTCATGTATGAGCTAACTCATTCTATACCATATCTAAGGCCGAATCCTTTAACTAGAGTCAACCATTTCATGAATAAACGTTAAAAGGGGAAAATGGTATGAGAAAAAGTCATCAAAATGTGTGAAGATATCTTTTTTATGTTGTGCTGAAAGTGTGCATGTTTAGCTTTCCAAATTGGAACTAAACTTAGGCGTTTTAGCTACAAATCTATGGAATGAATAAGCCAAAAACATGGAATAAATAAATTATATTAACAACAAATGCTTGATTAATAATGCAAAACAGCCAGCAAGACTAACTAGGTAGATATCATAACTAATATGACAAATAAGGAAATGAATTTACAAGTAATTTCAGTGATAACTGCAATCGTAGCATTAAAGACATGTTATCTACAGTTAATTTATAGAAAATTAGGGCATAGCATTCCAAGATGCAACACAATTTAACTTAATTAAGCTGTATAATAACTCAATGAATGAGTGACAAAATCAAAACTTTTAAAATATAAAAGAATAAATTGAATACGAACTTTTTATATTTTCAAAGATTGAGAAATAAATATAACAGTTAATCATCCAAAGACTAAAATATGTAATTACATTTGAGTAATCTATGCTTGGTGCCATGTGAAATGAAGTCAAAAAAATCACAGCCGGAAAATAAAATGCATATCTGACATCTGAATAGAAAAGATGCCAATGAATTGTTAGATGATGAGTAATGTGATAAAATAATGAGATTTTACGAAGACAATATATCTCTTCACATATGTTAATGGTAAGAAATATCATAACCGTTTTAAATATTATATATAATCATTTTAAAAGACCTCACATTTCTTTATAAGTGTTAGTGGTAAAACAAGTTATTTTCATTTTGAATATGACAAACGGATGTGGTCAAATAATATAACTTTAAAAATAAAGTCGTTTACCAAAACCTTATATTTTCTCATATTATGATAACGGTAAAAAAATTGTAATCACTTCTTAGGGAAAAATCATTTTAAAAGTCCTTGTACTTCATATGTGTTAATGGTAAAACTATATATATAATCATTTTAAATGACATCTTTATTCCCATCTTTTAACTCATTTTAAATGACATCTTTATTCCCATCTTTTAACTGGTTTAAATATGGTTCAAATTGCCAAAGCTAAAACGCAACAGAAAATAAGGTAGAGCAATAGATAAATATGATTGGGTAAAATACAAAACAAAAGAATGTATTCAAACTTACATTCAAACTTAAATCCTGAATGCTGCCGGAAATGAAATCTGATAGCGTATTAGCTTCAATCGAATCAGCAAATAAATGGTCAAGTTAAGCAAAAAAATGTAATTAAAGATGAAAAGTAACCAACAAAATTACTTAGACATGATGTCAGAAAAATCCATATCTCATCAACAATAGGTCCATAAAAAATCATTTGCTCATCAATAATAATTCTTTCAACTATATGGTTTCTCGATTTATTGGTGCTGGATATGTTAAAAAGCTGAACTCAACATGGAGCACTTATATGCCAATCTTTCAAAAGGCCAATGCAAGAGCAAAATCATCAATCTCAGTGCACCAAATGCAGGCACTTAATCAATTTCTTGTATCTACTTATAATGGTCTTTGGGAGCATGCAAGCAATCAAAAAGCAGTGGATATAGTACAAAACTTCCCACGAAGTCTAAGACACATATACCTTAGCAGAAAACCATCTCATCTTCTGGTAGAGTTCTTATTTTGTTATTAACTTTCTGCTGTCAGGAAGTGCGACGTGTAACACCTATAGTGATTTGTAAACAAAGTAACAATTGCGTAACGATCCACTTGCATTACTAACGGTATGATTACCGGTTATTTACGCTCTTTCATTTCAGATTCCGATTATACTGAAGAAATTTGCTGTAATTTATTCCATCTGGGCATAAAAAGAAGAATAATGCATCAATTTAAATTACCGTTCTTCAGTTTTCATTTCATCATCTCCGACAATTAGTAATCGTTGAACAGAAAGAGAATCGTCGTTGAGGTTTCTATAAGAGAGCGAGGGCAAGATTTTAGAGAGATCTAGGATGAGAGTGTGATTCTACAAAATCAAAGGTGAAAGATCGAAAAGAAAACACTCAAACTAACAATCACGGAGCTGGTCTACTTACACTATTCACGGTCTGATTCTCATTTCTTCTTATTCCTTCGATTTAAGATCCTGATTAAATAAAAAAATGAACAGATAGAGAGATCTAGAATGAGAATATGATACTACAAACTTACAAGTAAGATCGAAACGGGAACACCAAAAATAACCATAACAGAGTGGCTCTACTTACACTATTAACAGTCTCATTCTCATTTCTTCCATTTTAGATCCTGATTAAAAAATATGATGAACAGAGGGAGAGATTTAGCATGAGAATATGATACTACAAACGTAAAGGCGAAAGATCAAAGCGCAAACACTCAAAATAACAATAACGGAGTTATCTACTTACACTACTCAACGTCTGACTCTCTGTTCTTCACCTTCCTTTAATTTCAGATCCTGATTAAATAATACGGTAGAAAATTGCAGCGATTAATTTCTTCTGCGCTTAAAGAGAACAATCACGCAGCGATTTTAGTAACCGTGCTTGGATCTGATTCCGATTTCTTCGTCTTCCTCCATTTAGTAACGGTTGACCAGATAGAGAGGCGTCGACAATGTTTTTAGATGAGAGAGAGATTTTAGAGTGATCTACACTTAGAAGTACGTCAAAAGGAATGAAGAATAACCAAGCCATTCCACTTACCGTACTTCATTATGAATCCATGCTTCATCTTGCGCCATTTGTAGAAGAGAGAACGTGTTCGTCGATGTTTCCAGATGCGAGAGAGAGAGAGATTTTAGAGAGATGCATGATGAGAGGTAGGGGACGTCAAAATGAAAATTGAAACTTCCCGCCTACGCCTTTATATATAGGTGAAATCAAACGACTTTCTAGTTAAGAGGTTCGTAAGACCTAAAGAGATTTTATTTTGGCACGAATTAAAAAAGTTATTGAAAATTTGTGAACACGACGCCGTCTGTGGGAATCGAACCCACGACCACATGGTTAAAAGCCATGCGCTCTACCGGCTGAGCTAAGACGGCCACATGTTGCTCTTTCATCCTAGTTAAATCCAATTAAGTACAATATAGGATATAATTGAGCTCTTTAGTTTTCAATATAAGTGAATTTCACTACTTAGACCAAAATAGCCTAACAAATTCAAATTCAAACTCAAATTTGACATATTTATTTCCAACTCCACCAAATGGTTCTGAACTTTTTTACCTTCTCAAAATGCACGAACTCTCCTAACAAAGTTTGTACCAAAGCCTAAAAAAAAATCCAATCAAGTTTCCGGTTGCTTGACTTGCTCCATCAGAAATACAACATTGTTCATAAAAGGATGATCACTTTGTTATGAACATGTTTGAGCCCATCAATGTAGTCAGCTCAAGGAGGGTGCCACATTGCAATGAAGGAAGCAGACACAATTGGAGTATAAAACGGGAGCTAGGCACTAGAATAGATCATGAAAATGGTTATGCAGATTGTAGTTCTTTCTCTCACCCGATTCTCCTTGTTTCTCATCTCCTTCTTCTTTTCTATTTCATCAGTTCTTTATCAGTTCTTTACCAAGAATTAAACCTTGTAATGCCGTTGAATCAATACTAAATATAAGTGTTCCCTATTTTCTCTGTTGAGCTATCATCAATATACCATTGTTCTAATCAGTTCATTACACACTTATAGACCTACAGGCTTCCAGCAAACAGCTACTCCAAGAAAATTATAAATACCATGGCAAATCTGAATAGCAGGAAGCTACAGCAAAATTTTACAAAACTAACAAAATCTCGTATCTTCCTTCCCTCCATCCTATGATCACATGAAAACTATTAAGTTTTGCACATATATTCCTATGATCACATGAAAACTTTTAAGCTTTGCACATATATTGTCAGCTAATCAAAACTAGTTCTATTCTCCTCCAATTCCCACTTTTTATACATCAGTAAGATGGCGGTGGACGAGGAGGAGGACCCCAAAACACTTCAGGTGGCACTTGACCATCAGGCAACATATTAGGAGGAACATTGTACACAGGCATTGCATTTGAATCATGTTGGTCAGAAGATTGAGATCCTGAATTATTACCGCCACGACCATTACCAGCTTTACAGCTTTTATCACCACCAGAATTAGCCACTTGCTGTTGTAATTGCACCCCTTCCTGTTCTTGATCCTCAAGCGGCAACCTCTCATAAGTTGCGTTGCTGAATGTTGCAGCTACGATCAGTACTGGACCTGCTGCCACCAACGCCCCTACCGCAGCCCCTCCGACGACTTGTCCTTGTCCAACGGACAAATACACAGTCAGTCTGGTCGCTGCCGGTGGTGAAGGTTCCGGTAGGAATGAACCCGACAGTGATAAAATCTCAAATCTTCCATGCATAGTGACTACTCCACCAGGTGCAGCAGGTTGTCTAAGAGTGACATCGGTCACTATGCCACTTCCACTTAGGACTGAAACCCCACGGTGGCGAAGACGAGCGTAATTAGCAATGCACTCCGCAATGTCACTACCAGAGCTGATCTCTAGGACATGGCTGTGAAGAGAATTGGGGCTTTCTTTGGTGATGACAATTGGAGGTTTCGGCTTGTTTTTGGATCCTTGAGGTCTGCCTCTGGGTCTCCTAGAACTGCTGACACTACCCGGCTCAACAGCTTCTTGACCTGTGGTATGTTCCCCTGATTCTTGGGGGTTGTTGTCTCGACTAATGTCGTCTTGATCATCTTGGTTCTGGTTTCGAGCGGGTGTCTTAGGGCTACCACCGTTGTTGGGGTTTGTGTTGGATTCATTAAAATCCTGTTCTCTTTTGAAACCCATTCGGCTAATTACTGGACTGTCCTCTTCCGGGTTTCTCAGGTGAAGAGATGAAGAAGCTAATGAATCAACACCTCTCATTGCAACATTTCCTGTCCACCATCGATTCGCCATGTTCGATTCTTGAAAGAAAAAAGCAGTAGTTACCAAGAGAAGTTCATGGACCTAGATAAGAACCCGCCAACAAAGCAACAGCCCATCAACTTTAAACAGATGCAATAGAAAACGTTATCCTTATCCTTATCGCACCAAAGGCTAGACCCAAGTTGGATATGCATCAAACCTTAACACTACCCTCCAAAAGTCCGTAAAAAATCAGATCTACCAACAAGAACAACACAATACCTAAAATCTGTTAACTCCAATCGTACTCAATCCAGAAACGCAAATATATCTTTAACAATTCCCGCCATGGAAGATTGCTTCAAGACAGAAAGCTACACAACTTACCTGCTATAACGAGACTACCCTGGCACTATAAAATGCAGGGTTCAGGTGACAGAGTCAAACAAAGCAAGCAGCTTCCTGCTTCTATCACTCGCTATCTCTGCGACTGTACAGGATCAGTTCCTGTTCTTGGTCTGGAGGGCGTACGTTTAAAAGTTCTGAAAAGTTGGCGTACTTTAATATCGGGCGTAGGATAAGGATTCGTGCTTTATCACTTCACCTGTCCCCATTAGCGGTTTTGCAGAGTCTTGTCTCCTCAGCATATGGTTTGAAGCTCCCAGTCCAAGGAGGCTGTTATGAGGTGTGGAGCAGATTGTGCAGCTACAATTTTCAAATTACAATGGGAATGAGGCTAGCACTCTATGGGCACGCTTTGGTTATGGCGGTGACTGCGACATGAAACTTCTTTAAATTATTTTAATAAATCTTGTCTTGAGGCTGTAGAATAAATATGGTGAATTAAATATTTTTAAACAGTATTATCGGAACGTCCTGGATTTCGAATTTTGTGGCTTGAGGCATATAATATTAGAGCTAAAAATGAAAAAATGAAAAAATATATATATTTTTCATATTCTCTCGTAACTTAAGAGTCATTGGAAATATTAAAAAATTTGACACTAAAAAAAGTCATTGCTTGTTTGATAGGTATGAAAAAAGGGGCGTAAGTATGTAATAAAAATTGATCTTTGGTATGAATTGATTATTGAAAACTTAAGAATTTCATTCCTTGATTTTGGACAATTCTCCGTTCTTCTCATAATCTAGAAAAATGATAGAGAGGAATCAAAGAAATGAGAGTAAAGCTTTAATTTCAATTATCAAATTTAAGATGAAATTAATTAAATAATTAATTACACTATAATTAATTAAAATATTGTAATTAATTGATTAATTAAAATATAATCTTTAATTAATTAAAATATTATAATTAATTAATTAATTACAATACAATTAATTAAAATATTATTATTATTTAATTAATTATTTAACGAAAAACTAATAAATCTAATATCTGTGCCTTAAAATTTTTTTTTAAATTTATATCATCATGAGTCATTTTATACATCAACAACTAATACTAAATAGCAAATTTTAACAAATATCTTTAATAAACAACTGATGTTTTTCGTTAATCAAATCAACTAATATAATTAGCTATTAGCTAATCGCTGATAGAATGAGCTAACAGTTAATTCAATTCGTTGTTTGTCTAACAAAACCAAAATTATAATATTCTTTGATAAAAAAAATTTATAATCTATTTTATTTCATTTAAGTCATTGATTAAGTGTAATAAATATTTAGTAATTTAATGATCTCAAGACCACTAAATTATGTGTAATTGAATTGAATCCATAACTTTGATTTCTGTGGACACAAGTGCCGACAACGTTGATCAATTGCCAATCTATGGAACGTTACGCAATTTCGACCACAATCCGAAGGTTGTTTGCTTTCTTTCTTCCCTACTTTCGGTGCACAGTTACCGAACCATTCAGCCCGTTTACTTTTACCTGGGGCACAGTTGTAATCAAATTATGCATGAATTTGCACTAGCACAGTTTCACAATCGTAAAAGGATTAATTAATTTTAGAATTTATTAACAACAAATTGATTCTTTAAAAGGTCATGGAATGTTTTAATTATAATATATTGACATATTAAACATGTCTATCGCCTAATTCCTTTAAAACTCTCAAGATGATATAATTATTTTCTAATTATTTATATACAAAATAAAAAATTGCATATAAATATTTAAATGTTGCATTTAATCATTTATTTTTTGCTTTTGATAAGCAAAGTTTTAAATATTTTATAATATTTTTAATTTATAAGTTATATATCACAATTGTCATTTAAAAACAACTTCTCTACCGCTTAGGACTAAGGTTGCTTATTATTAGACATTTTCATATTTTACGTGTCAGCAAAATTTATATTAAATACTGTTGTTAAAGTTATATATCACAATTGTGATTTTTAATGTTTATTTCTACAAATTAATTTACTATTAATACATCCTAAACTTAATTATTCCAATAAAAAATCGACCTTTATGTATATATCAGACTCCAAATTGTTGTGTGTTGAAATTGAAAGTCCAACTTTCAATTAAGATTATTGAATTTTTTTTATATATCGGAAAGTATTGGACATGATTTGAATTTATTACTCATTTGAATTTTAAAACAATTACATCATATGAATTCAATTTTAAGCTAACTTGTTTTGCGTTTACGAGCATTTCACCTCGCGCTCCAACTCATTCATATGTGCGTGTCTCTTCCCGACACGACTACTGATTTCTCTTGGATGTCAGAGTCGTATCTTCCTTGAAAACAAATACTTAGTTGCATGGATTTTCTTAATGATATTCAACCAGAAAATGGTCAAACATTACACCGGTTTTGTTGAGTACACGAGTGAGAATGTTTGACCATTTATATATATATATATGATAAATTTCTCATATTGTATAAAAATTGCAAAACTTTAACACGTGGCTTTATTTTTAGCAAGTGAAATTGACACGTAGGACCAATAACCTCTACAATTTACTAAATGTATACAAGGTAATTAATAAAATATTATAATTAAATAAACAATATTTTTATATCTCCGTTTATATTTTCAATATTTATTATAATTCTTATTAGAACCAAGTACCCCTAAATTCAATTACCCACTCTACTTATGAAATACCCCAGAACTCATTTAGAGGGTTGATGTTTCTGTTCAAATGTTATCATTCACGAGTAGGGATGACATCACAATTTGGGGTAATTGGATTTAGATGGTTTGATTAAATTTGATTATTTTTATTAAATTTCATTTTATTTAAGAACATCAAAATAACATTGTTTTCACTTGACCAACCGAAACAACTTGCATTATTTGATTCCTCCTCAAATCTTAAAAATTAGGATGGCCGTTTAAAAACTTTCGAATTGGATTCAATTTCATTCGTGAGATTGAATTAAATTCGATTTACACTGTTTGGAATATATCTATAAATATTAAAATTAAAATCAATTACATTGTTTGAAACACAATAAAAATTAATTCAACTACTTTATATGACTTTTTTATCCTCAACTAAAAATAGTATGTAATCAATATGTGTGTATTTTGTAATTATTTATATATTTATGATGTGTATATTTAGAAAAAAATTAATATTTTGAAAAGAATTGACTCTTCAATTCACATCACTTGAGATACGAATTGAATTAATTAAAAAATTGAGATTTAATTACGTGGTTGAATTGAAGTCATCTCTTGTTTAGCATTCTAAACGCATGAATTGAATTCAATATCATAAAATTAATGAATTGAATCCAATTTATTGGTTTCCAAAAAGGCTGAAAATTCAAGTCTAAGCTAAATTTTGATCAACTCAGACCTAATCAAGTAGAGAAGTAGAGAACGACCAGACGTAGACACAAGAATACCATCCATACTAACAAGGTATAAAAAACTCGTTTATCTCCAAAATGTAATGGGTTATGCATTCATTCTTTCACATTCAGAGCATTTATGCTTTGAAATGTTCCCACTTTTAATCACCCCCCAAGTAAAGTTGCCACTCCCTCGACTCCACTCATAACTTTGGCAGTAGTGGTACTAAAAAGTGAGGTATCATTATTTTCACTTTTAGAAGTCATATTTTGTAGGCGAATTTAATTACATTATCACCTTCTTAATAACTTGTGTGGTAATTATATTAACTAAATCATTTTGTACTTGTATTTGCCCATCTCATAAAAGCTCAAGTAAATAAGATTTCACCCAACTTTAACCTCAGACTGGAAGATTTTTTTTAAAAAAAAGGGTGCCTATTCGTATATATACGGAAAAATAAAACTCAAAAACGCTAACCTGATGCTAAGTAGTAACAGTTTCCCAGGGCCTGCAATTTCTAATCCTGATGTGCATAATACTCTTCTCCACCCGTACCAACTCACAGCACCGTCTTCGTAGTGCCTGATCCTGCAAAACACATAAAGAGTCAAAAGCATAATTATTTGCCACTTACAGAAGTGGGGAATGATCAAACCCAATTGAGAAACGAGAAAGGGCAATCGAATATGAAGGTAATCCCTAAGCCCTCAATACGTGACAAATCTTTATAATCACAAACTGAGTATAGATAAAATTTTGGGTTAAATACACTTTAAAATGTGGTTTAACCTTCTTCTTTTAGCTACCGCAACATTAATTCTTCAATATTTTGTCAGTTTTATATTTATTTTACCCAAAATAACAAAGTATTAGAATTATTGAATTCTATTGTGATGTCATGTTAGAATATAAATGAGAAAAAAATTAACAAAATATGAAAAAAGAATTTGTATTTTAAAAAATACAAAGAGTTAAACAATAATTTTTGGAATATAACAATTAAAATAAAAATAAAAATCAGATTACAAATTAAATGAACTAGGTTCTTTTCCAAAAAAATATATGGTTAGAAATAAACTTAATTTTGGAATTGTTTTAACGAGTTATTGACTAATCAAAATTTAATTAATTCATATAATACAAAAGTCGTTTTCAACTTTTATATACTAAATTCAAATAAATTTAACCTTTAAGTCATTGGAGGTACTTAAGAGAAATTTATGATAGATAAAAATTAATTAACTAATATTTTCTATCATTAACAAATTTATTTTATTACCATGCTAATCTTTATATCCTAACATTACGCCACTCTAAATTCAAAAGTCTAAAATTGTCAAATTTCTAGAGTAACGTTTACTCCTTTTATATTATTTGTAAGTGTTATCATTTTCTAACATACGCATGCATATATACACACATCATATATGAACTTGAATGTTAAAATTGCCATGCTTGTATTATTTCATGTACGTACTAACCTTGGTCCAATAATCTGGGTCCATCTTAACTGAGGACACGAGCGCTCCACTTATCGACAGTGCTTGTGTATAAGCTGCACTTTTACTGCAGTTATTCTCAGGAGTATAAGCAACCCTCTTATAACTAGTCAATGTCCCTCTATCATCCACTGCACTAAAACGATTCAACATGAACGTAAATGGTTGTTCACAGGGGTTAGGACTAATGGGTCGGGTGTTGAATGTGAATGGACCATCGCTCGAGCTTCTCCAAGTTTTAAATGTCCGTAATGGCGTCTGCAAGTCCATGGCTGGCAACAATAAAGGGTATAACTGGACCGTGTAGCCCCAAGATACTGATAGGGACCATTGGCGCTTGTGGTCGTGACAAAAGGTCTGTTGTAGGATTCTGGGCGGATCTAAATGGTATGCTTTGGTGAGAATCCTGAGTGATTCTAACTTGTCCTGGTCAGGAAATAATGGGCTCAAATGGTCAAGGTGGTGAAGTGACACAAGAGGAGCTGATGGGTGTGCTGCCAGTAGACCATAGGGGTTCCCTCTAATGTCCAGCTGAAAGAAATATCCAAAATATATTTAATATACTCTTGAAGAAGTTATTTATAAATCCTAAATTATTCAAATAAACATGAATTAAAGAGAGGCATCCATCATTTAAAAGAAAGTGCTCATTTGTCACTCTGTTAATCATTTGCATCTCTTTTTTGACTCACTGGAACATGTATGGTTCCACAATCCAGTATAATTCTCTATTCCTAGGAATTCAAAATCTCATAGCCAGAGAATGGGTTGTGACGGCTAGACATATATACCGAGAGGCTAATCGAGTTGCAGATTGGTTAGCTAATTATGCCACTTCACTTGAACTTGGCATTCATATACTTCAAAGCCCGCCTGTGGGTTGTCTATCTTTCCTCCTAGAGGATATGTTTCGGGAGTATCTCTCCCCCGTTTAGTTAATTAAGGTTTTATGTATCTCCATTCTCAAAAAAAAAAAACAAAACAAAACAAAAAGCTGACCCCTTTTCCTATAAGCATAAGAAAATGCAATATAGTACGTAGGACCAACCATCATCGTCTATGACCATATATGCCGTATGTTACAGCCAGATACTTACCAAAGGACAAGACAATTATGTTTAGTACGTTTCTAAACAATAATGCAATGACATATCGTAAATTAAATACAATCTTTTGTCTGATATCCTTTTGTTTACCTTGTTAAAGTATCTGACAAGAACATGTGCAAATGTTGGATTTAAGAAAGATTTACGAGCAATTACTTAAAGACACGTTCCTATGAAATTGGGGCATCTACATTTGCCTCCTGTATAAAAGTAGGACACGTGTGCGTTTATCTTGATGCCAGACAAACAAGGTCGGAGGGTCAGGGACTCAAGTCTTTTACTTAATCTTTTGTCAGCTACTTACCGTCGGCGGTCAGCCACGTAACGGGAAACAGAAATTTAGATAAATTTAAAAAAAAAACCTGGTGGAAGCCACGTTCTCTGGTGAGGCGTACACCTATCTCACTGATACACGCCCAAATACGCTGATCAGAGCCGTAGAATTTAAAGTATCGATCAAGACAACCGTCGAATACAGCGACCAATCTTTCCGCCAGTGGGTAGCTGATCGCAAACCCACCCCCGCCAAACGCCATGTCGTACGAATGCATCACATTTTGCTCCACGCTCTCCGAGTTCCCACCAATATACCACATCTGATTGTGGTCGTACTTCGCTAACACCGATACCAAGTTGTGAGTGAAATACACAGTATCATCGTCGCCCATCACGAACCATCTCACGTTGGGTAGTCCCAGCTTAAACGTATCGGTTATAATCCTCGCAATCCTCACCGCTGATCTCGAGCTCGAAAACCTAAATCGTTTCCACTCCGGCGACGAAATCCGGCACGGCGGCTTCGGAGATGTAATATTAGTGGTAGTATTGGGGATTGTGTCTAACCAGACGAAACCGCGAGTGACGTTGGGGGACCACCAGACGGAACTATACAGACTCCTCTTGTCCCACGTGGCAGTGGATCCGCCGAGGCCGAAGACGACATGGGAGATGTTGGTGGGGCCATCGGCGCGACGATACGGTGAGCTCCGGGTGATGTTCGGAGAACGCAGCCAATGTTGTCGGTCGGAGAAGGAGGTGTAGATAGCTAGTGAAATGGAGGAGACTAGACACAGAAGGAGGGAGACTCTGGCGATAACTGCCAATACCTCGCAAGTTGTGTCGGGGACGGAGAGAGATTTCAGTTTTTGGACTTGATCCCGACTCGTCCGCGAACGAGTCTGACTCATTTCCTCCTTTCGTTTTCTCTCAAGTCCCTCAAAAAAGAAGACGTAACTGTATCGATGAACACAACCGCAGACCTTCGGAGCTCAATCACAAAGCTCCTATGGCGATTTTTACAGATTTTAATGGGGTCGTAGTTCGATGAAGAGAGAAAACCAGGAAACGAGAGGCACCAAAAGAACGAATCTATCGTTGATGGATGTTGAACCATGTGGATGTGGCTTGGGGGTGGGACGGTAGGAGTGGGAAAGTGGAAAATGTTTTGTCTGGTGGCGCATTTGTGGAGGTCTGTAAGTCTTTTAGTCCTTGTCGTGCCATTAACACAGTACGGCCATGTTTGTGTTAGAAAATGGTCTTCGATCTTTAGTTTGGTTCGATTCACGCATAAATAGTGTTAAAACAGGGTAAAGTTGTTAACGATCTAACGGAGTTATGATTAAACAAGATTACATAACCTTTGCTCCTAAAGAGTGTCTCACCTGACTGGAAAGTATCCTTAAAAGTAGAGACGGTCGTAAGGTTCGAAATTTTAAATCTAAAATTAAAATATCATCTTAGCCATTCGTTTAAAATCGAATAACATGACATCAATTTTCTCGAATTTTCGTTAAACTGGATCGTATGTTAGAAACGCTAACTCGAATCCAAGAGATTAGGAATCCATTTTTAAGATGGTAGTTATGTTTCATGGAAACCTAAATAGTAGCGTAGTCAATCCCCGAAAGGTTCATTGGATTAGATTAGGCCACCAATAAACCTTTATGTCATAGTCCGTAGTCCGACATCAATTTATAACGCACCTAAGTGGGTGAAAGAAAGGAATCAGGCACCTTGTGTCTCCACGTTGAGATGGGCAGACAGATGTGTAATTCACTCGAAAGTGCCGGTAATCCGAAACTAAACTAGCGTTTGGTTGCTGTTTTTATGAGTGAGAATAGATGATAGAGATACAAAAATTTTGTACTTTGTAGTGTTTGCTTGTTGTTCTCATTTATTTTTATCCTGTCTTCAGAGTACAGGGATAGAAATTTTTGTTTCTTCCAAGACTGTGGTACAAAATTTTCTGAAATAAACACATAAATAACTTCCAGAAATATTTCTTCCCTTACATAAGCAATTTTTTATTCCTAATTATATTATATTCCTCTTCTTCTTCTATTATTCATTATTCACATTATTATTATTATCATACGAAATTAATTTCTTATTGTCATTGTTATTGCTATTATTATTATTTGTTAACTTTTTTACTAATACAAATCATTCTTTTTAAAATAATCAATGAATTACATCTTTTAAATCATATCATTTTACATGGACACTTTTGTTATTGATACTATTTTTATATTTTGTCCATTATAACTAAACACATTTCTGTTATTGAGACGGGGAGAGTTTTTTTATTCTGTCCGTCACAATCAAATATATCACTATCTTCAATTTTTTTTTTTCGATCTCTAAATTTTCATCTCGTTTCATCTTTACGTGTTGGAGAAAATAACCACAGTCAATGTAAGTGACATTTGTTACTCTATTATTATTGTTTTCCTGCCTTTTCTTTTTTTTTTACTTTATTATGGAACAGTTTAGATTAGAACACTGAATAGGGTGCCCCAACCCCACCGTTTCTTCGTACATCTATCCTATCGCTTTCTAAGTCAGTTGTCTCACCATGTTGGAAAGGACAATGAAAAGACTCTATTGGTTAGATTGATCAAACCAAAATTAATAGTTCAAAACTTCAAGTACGGTTTAATTGAATTGAGATATCGATTCAATTCAACTAAACTTAATCTAATTCAAAACGAGAAAAAAAAAATGAAAAGAGTT
The DNA here is from genome assembly GCA_025531925.1 of Erythroxylum plowmanianum. NCBI lineage: Eukaryota > Viridiplantae > Streptophyta > Magnoliopsida > Malpighiales > Erythroxylaceae > Erythroxylum > Erythroxylum plowmanianum. The sequence goes on along the minus strand of JANVCQ010000158.1, from coordinate 110,964 downwards.
TTAAAAAGTCAAAATTTTAAAATTAGGTTAGAAAAACAAATTCGATATTAAACTTAGGTCATTTAATTTTACTTCTATTTTGTTATATTTTTAATTTTGTTTTTATTTTTAAATAAAAATAATTTTATATTACTTTTTGAAATTATTCTGGTTGTTAATTTAAATGTAGTTATATTTTTCATTAATAATAATTACATATTAGATCAAACTTAAAAATAAATTATTTTTAATTAAATAAATTTGTTTTAATCTCTTATATAATATTTATTAGTAAATTATTAATAAAATTTTATTATTAAAATAAATAATTTAAAAATAACTTTTAATTATAAATTAATATTTATTTGTAATATATTTTAATTATTAAATCAAAATTTATTTGAAATTCATATTTTTAAGATAATTATATCTACTAATAATTATTTAATTTAATTAGAAATTAAATAAAAATATCAAGTTAAATTAAATAACTCATAATTCTTATTAATATCAAACGTAAGACCACACTATCAAACGTAAGACCACAATATTCTTCGATCTATTTTTTTAATCCAAATCTGAATTCTACCTGGAACAGTTAGCAAAACAGGTCACGGAATACACGACAAGTTTGGCTCGTTGCAGGTGGAATTTGCTATGGGATATTGGTGAGAGCTTCGTCAATTTTGCTTGTCTTGGAACCATAATTTCGCATATTTACATTTTCAATTGCACCAGGGGCCGGTCAATTATTTTACTATAATTGTGCACAAGAACGACCCAACTAAGCCTAACTGGTCTATTTTTTAACAGCTACGTACAATCATAATTCAGGGATTCAAAAAATCTTCTGGTTTCTCTTGTCGGTCCACCGGCCTATTTAATGGAAGGCTGGCTTGTCATTCTCAGCCTGTCCCTTTTTTTTTTTTAGTTACAAGGAAAACACGAAATTTAGTTTAACTGACGCAGAGATCTGTAATATAAAAATTTTTACTGGTCCCGAGTCAGAGGAAGCTGGATCAAAGTCGGAGGCTCTTGAAGAATCTGAAGACTTGTTGGGGAGATAGCTGCTAAAGAAGCCGGACTATTGACACACTGGTTTCTTTCTTGATATACGTGCTAGAATTGTAGCTCCCACGCTCGATGAAGATAATGATGAATGCCTGTTACCAAAAAAACATAGTCAGTGTGAGGAATATATGAAGAGGAGAGGATATTTATCATCTCTAATGAATCGATTTCGACAATCACTCGTCGATAACTCTATTTCCAGGCCAACTAGAGCCCGGAGCTAGTGCCCCAAAGTTCAGCTGTGAGCGGGAAGGCTTGATTAAGTTTGTGGAGGAACCTCTCGCACCATTACCCATGATAGTCCCTGATAAGGCCGCCTGCAGCAGCGATGCCGATCGTAGGATGGGCCATCCCATCCGTAACTTTTAACTTCCAAGTCTCCCCGCAAACTTTGCGTCAATGGTTGACTTTACAGCTAATGGTAACATAGTTCAACTCGCAGGCTTAATTGGCAATTTATTGTTGACTTTGAGATATCAAGTGTTTTGTCTTGTTTGATTTGAATATATAACCTTTAAGAATCACCCTCTTTTGATGGGTAAAAATTTTCCAAACCAACAATGTAGGGTCGGAGTACCTTGTTTTCGTTATGATGTTCTAATTTTCCATCACTTAATCTTATCCGTATATTAGTGTGAACTTTACATAAATGTGTAGATAAAATTTAATGAAACAAAGTAAGAATTCGTTAATTATAAGAGAGGGTCTGATCCTAATAATGTAGTTGTAATTTGGAGAGGGAACAAATTGGGTTCACATGAACTCATTAAACTATGTTATTAAATTTATTTTGACTTAAATAATTAAGGCATAATTTAAATATGAATGTAATTAATTGTAGTTTAATTTAGTGATTTTTATTTATTTAGCTCAATTTCTTCGTATCGTTATTTAAGTTTAAAATAATTTTTTAAACATAAACGTATCAAACTAAAATTTATTCGATAATTTTAAATGAATTAGACATGAAATTTTTAATTTTAAAAAGTTAAAACTAAGAGTGATGATGAAGAAGGTCCAGACTGTTTGATCTTTAATATTTGAACTTAACTGAGTCTAAATAAATATAATTTGATTTACTAATTTTAATTCAACTGCAACTCAAATTTTTTATATAATTAATCATGCAAAAAATTATCAAAATATAATCTAATAAATATTGAGCTTAACTTTATGACTTCTGACTTTTTTTTTTGTCCATCTCTAGTTTTGATGAAAGCTCCAACAATAGGAGAAAAGCCTCTATTCACAAAAAAGCCAATGAGAGTTTTTCAGCTAAGCATTTCCTATATATTCCCCAACTTGAATAGCTTTCACGTATTCAATATATCTACAATCCAAATTCTCTCAATATTAAGCGGTTTCTTTCCAATCTATTTGTTTCTTGGGAAATCATCTGAAATGGAGCAAGCTCAAGAGTATTTCACGTGGATGGAGAGGAAACAAATTTTCGCGTTGTGTTCACAGAACTTGTGGGAAGAGAAAGCTTTCGCAGAAGACGCATCAGGGCTTCCTGGAGGATGTATAGGGACTCCAAGTTGTTATCCTTGTACTTTTTGCCAAAGGGAGTTCAAGTCTACACAAGCCCTAGGTGGTCACATGAATATTCATAGAAGAGATAGAGCAAGGCTTAAGCAATCTGTTAGCCCACAAGGTGATAATGTCTTTCAGCGTCAAAAGCAAGGTCAAGGTCCTGTTAATAAATCAATGGAGTCTCGTAATAAACTCCCATCCGAATTTAGCAGTTCAGATTATGAACTTGACCCGGGGTCTGGTCTTTTTGTCTCAAGTTCTGTTTCATCTTCTAGGGTTTCTGGCTTATCCTGTGGACAAAATCCAAGCGAATATGGCTGTCAGGAACATCGTAGGAAGTCTTCTAAAACGTGTAATCTACTTGGATCAGTCAAACTTCTGAATATTCCAGATTCCAGGAACGAAGTGTATCTGAGGATCAAGCAAGATCGTCATGATCATGATCATTCCGGAGAAGCTGGGTTACGTATGGGGATGAAACCTGTTGGTACCCAGAACCCACCAAGCGACTCTTGTAGTGATGAAGCAATCAGCTCTAAAAGGCCAAGAACTATGGTTTCTGCATTATCATTATCGATTAAGCCATGTTCAAACGATATGTACGCTCTTCATGCTGAGATGATTCGACCTAATTCCAACTCCATGGAAGACATAGATCTTGAGCTCAGAATTGGGGAGCCACCCAGGGTGAAATAGAGTGCAACTTTTACCTTAATTCCCTTTGGTCTGATCTCTTATGCAAAGGCAGGTTAAAGACCTCTTGTACAAGTAAAAATCTGCATCAGAAACAAATAGATTTCATGAAGTAATTTATAAAACCATTAAGTCCTCTTTTAGTACATTACTAGAGTCCAGTACACTCTTTAAGTGTCCTGACCCAAGACGTAGAAATGTACACTGGAACAAGCATGGATCAGAGGAAGAAGATATTTATTCACATGACTGTGACGTTTTGAAAAGGAAAAAACATAACTTTGTACTTGCATTTATTAAGTTTACAAATCATGTTCTAACCTTTATACATATTTTAATGATTTTAAACTATCTTCGTTTCTACTTTCTCAGCGTTGCAATGTTCTTTTCTTAATGTTTCTTAATAAGAGAGGAAATTGATAAAACATCGCTTTTGACTTGACGTGTGGGTTTCTATTATGAAGATGCAGAGATAAACTGAGACATTGATGTGCATGCAATGAATTTAAGTTACACATCAAGTTCTTACCATTACAGGATGGAGAATTCAAGCTTGTTCTGAAGTTTTTTTAACGTGGGTATTGATTGATTGAGAGAGAAACATAAAGGGAAATTGAGGTTAGTTTCTTGGGTTTCTATGAAGTTCTGGTTTGTGTAAATAAAGATGTACCCTAGAACAAGAGTGGATCAGAGAAAGAAGATATTTTTTTCACATGACTATAAGGTTTTGAAAGGGAAAAAGAATAACTTCGTACCTGCATTGATATATTAAGTTTACAAATCATGTTCTAACCCTTTTACATGTAATAGTCATTTCAAATTATCTTTCCGAATTATAATTACTGTCATATAATATTATAATTATGTTTCGAATCAATATTATAATTACGATCCAAAACGTTATTATACCAAATCATGGACACTATTAGCGCATCCTTTGTTTCTACTTTCTTAGTGTTGCAATGTTCTTTCTCCAAAGTTTCTGAATAAGGGGAAATTGATAAACATCGCTTTTGACATGATGTGTGGGGTTCTATTACGGAGATGCGGATAGAACCTGAGACATTGATGTGCATACTGGTACTTTAAGTTGCACATGCCATTACAGGACGGAGAATTCAAGCTTGTTCTGAGGTTCTTTTACGTGGGTATTGATTGATTCGCAGAGAAACATACAGGGAAGTTCGACATAGTTTCTCGGGTTTATATGAAGTTCCTGGTTCGTGTAAGAGAAGTTAAGGAGGAATGGTTGAGGGTTTTGTCTGGTATAGAAGGTGAAGCAGTTGCTTAGTAATGAGCCTGAATTCAGACAGTACGTGGAAGTGTTTTTAAGGTTGCAGTGTGACAGACAGGTCCTGGAATTGCACATGGGCATATGATGCCACTGTTTCCCTGTTGCTTACGGAGATTGAATGAATGTGGGCGTGTAGAGACTTAAAAATGAACGAGGATGTATTCTCTAAATTTGATAATTTAGAAAGCAAAATATCTGCTTCTTATTTAATAAAAGTGATTTAAGACTATATTTGGTTACACGTAAGATTTTTAATATAATAAAATAAAATATAAATTAATATAATTTTAGAAAATTATTATTTGAGAGAGATGAAATGCTTTATAATGTAATATAATGAAATATTATTTAGATAAAAGATTTATAATGTAATATAGTGTAAAGTTATTTATCATTTTACATTTCATCCTATACTCCCCAAATATGATATATTTTATTTTTATTATTTATGATGGAATGAGATATAATATAAAGCCCTCCTCTTTCATCTCATCTTATTTCATGCCATCATAAACTCTCTTCTCAAAAGATGAAATAATATTATATCATATTACTATTCTATTAATAAACCATCAACTAAATATAACCTTAAATAATTAATTTTTTTTAGAGCTAGACAATTAAACGTACACTCATTTCCTATCTATTAATAGTTTATGTGATGGTTGAAGGTAAGAATACACTTTTAAATTTTTTACAAAAGTTTAAATAAATCCTTAAATATTTGATATTGATAAGTTCGCTTTAAATATTACCATTTATTCGCAAAAGAATATTTATGAATAATGTAAGAGTTGATTTATGAAAAAGATTAGATTTATTGATGTAATAGCTAAAAATTGAAAGTGTTAATTTCATATAAATAAAGATTGTTTTGTAAGACTTTAAGTTTATTTGGTTAACTTATAAATTGTGAAATATTTGATACTTATTTAAATAATTATTCATTAAAATAAATATTTAATTTATATATTTAATCTTTAACTAATATATTTAAGCGGATAATGAGCTGACATTAAACCCATTTAATATTTAAAAATAACTCTAATTTATTTGAATTTAATTAATTAAAATTGAGTCTAATTTTAACCAATTTTGTTTAATTTATCAATTTTAGATCAATTTAACTTAAAATTTTAAAAATTGTTATAGTTAATCATATATAGAAAATTTTATTAAACTTGAATATCATTTTAATCAAATTAAATTTAGTCATTAATCTTAAATAAATTTGAATTAAACCCGAACCAATTCATCATCACTTCCACAAATCGGAATAGAGAACTTTAGCCTAAAAGGTATTAAAAGCCACATGTGGATCATCTCGGCCTTTTTGTTACAACGACTAGAAGTATAGATTAAATATTGTGGCCCATTCGTTTCCAACTTTGAGTACACAAACGTCAAATATTAAGAACACCCGAAATGTTGGGAATCTTACATTAGTTGTTAGCAATAAAGTGTTACGCTGCCAAGTTCAGACTGTACGCCGTTCGTGGTTTTACTTGTTCAACGTTTCATGAACTTTAATCAATGAATATGTATTCTCGTTATGATGCTTTATATAAAGCTCTATTATGTTCAATATTAAAATTTTTATATTAACCACTAATTAAAGAACACTACAAGAAAATGAAGTTTAGGGACAGAAATTATCAATGGAAAATCTACACATTCCGTCGGCAATTTAAGTTAGCGACGAAATTTACCTACGGACTAAAGCGTGAGAGAAGTGATCGTAGGTAATAACTTGCGACGAATCATATAATGTCCATCACAAATTTACTGATGGACATTTTGTGCAACCGTTGGTCAATATATCAATGATTATTTTGTGCTGTCTTCAATCAGTAAACTTACTTACAAACAAGATTGTCCGTCGGCAAGTTAATAACAATATCACAGACGATTATTAGTTATCCATCAGTAAATCACATAGATTTTACCGATGAGCTTTATTTTTTTATCAGTAAATTTACTGATATTGTTTTTAATTTCCCATCATTAAAATTTATTTGATGATTTTATAATTAACGTATAATTTGAACATATATGAGTTATTTGTTGATAATATTTTCATTTATTTATACATTTAATTTGTTAAAACCAAAAGTTTATTCATGATATAAAATAAATTATATCTTAATTGAAAATAAAAAAACTATTTTGTACATAATAAGTATTTGTAATTCATAAGAAATGACTACAAGTACGCTATTCATTTAGTGATCGTGGATACTCTGATAGATGCGATAAGATGTTACCCCTCTCTTTCAATTCATCCATCTCATTACATAATTGAACAATATGCTCCATCGACTATTGCAACTGAGTTGCCAATGTCTGCATTGTGCTTCAATACTCATTGATTTCATTGGTAAGGACTGCCTAGTAGGTGCTGTTGTACTGAATGTGGAGGATTGCGAATAACATGTGTTCGCAAATGGATCTAAGTCGAATATCCCTCAACGACGGTCCTTACCAACCACTGCATGAACATAGGTTTGAGTCTCATCAACATATTTAGACTGCTAAGACTGTCGTTGACTGTTTTTGTAGCACCTCATTCTCGTAAGACACGTGCCTGACATCTTGGGTGATATTCGAGTCTGTATCCCGTGAGGGTGGCATGCTAGAGCACTCAATCATTCAAAAATCGGTATAAATTATTTTTTTGGAACAACACCAAACATATGCGGAAATAATAACCAATTTTTTTAATTTTGAAACCACAACCATAACGTGTGGAAATGAATAACCAAATCGGGCCCACTTTATTTCGTAAATATTTTCCATCATAGCAAAACAAAATATATATAGCTCATCGAAAATTCACTTTCCATTTGGGCCCATTACAATTTCAACATAAATACATTTGTAAACACATTGTGCAAAAGTTTCTAAATACGTTAATTGATACAAAAAATTGCGAAAATTATACAATTCAATACAAAAGTAAAAAGTACAATGCAAACGCGAACTGATCCCGGCCTCTATCATTTACTTGTATGCTGTAGGGATACTCCCGTTTGCCTAACGGGGTATTTTTCTGGTCCTGAAAAAATATTTGCAAATTTTAGGTGAGTTTTTGATAACTCAATGAGTGACTATCATCGATGGCTCACCCAGTCACATTCACAACATTTCACGTTTCACACTTCGCATTCAATACAATTTAATCACTCATAATATGCATATGCGATGCACATGAGACCCATTTTTCATTTATTACTTTATGTGTGACCGAGTGCCTAAACTGTCCCATATAAGGCTCATTGATAACTGTCTCATATATGATTCATTAAACGTTGAGTTTGAGACTCTGATTCACTTTTGAGCTAGAAGCTCATTTTCACTCGTTGAGCTTTAAGCTTTGATCGGTAGTTACTCTGGTCGCAACAGTCATTATGTTTCATGCATTCATGGGATGAAATGTCTCAATCACATTTACTAATTCTCATTGACTCACATTCACATATTATCGGACCTTAGTCTGGCATTCAATATTAAAGTTGAGAATCACACTTTCATTCATATGCAAAAGCACATTTAATACACATTTATCATCGGACCGTGGTCCTGCATTTAACAGTTAAACTATGCACCCTTATTTCATCTCATTCACATACAAGTAGCACTTCAATATCCTAATCAACAACACAATCATCGGAACCTAATACAATCAATCACATTCATAAATCAATCAATAAAAAATTTCAAATAAAACAAACAATGAAATGAGACCATCTAGGTCTACTTACAATACACTCTAGATTAACATTAGCTTCATGATCTGGTAATGTCGGAATGCGAATGTTTACCTACACATCACAATTATGCAATAAGCACATTGCACCCACAATAATAATTGCACAATCACGTAAACATTCGGTTTTACACATATGTATAAGTGTAATGTACATTGCATGCTCAATGACAATCCCGGATATTTTACCATTAACTTCATTACAAAATATAGCTCTATGTCTCTAATTTAATGAAAATCAAAAATCATCTCATTTGGATAATTACAGAACAAGTTATGGCTAAACAAACAGAAGCATATATAGTGGAATTGTTACAGCTAACATATTCCAGCCATTTTAAACAACATTATCTTTTATCTCTAAACTTTCATCCTAGTTCTTCTCTTTTCAAGACACTATACTTGCCTTCTCTTTAACTTCCA
>JANVCQ010000158.1:75186-85313 GCA_025531925.1 Erythroxylum plowmanianum | reverse complement strand
GTAACCGTAGTGCTTCATCAACTACCCTGTCAACCATGTTGGATTATAAAGGTAGGATTAAGACGAAGAAAGAAAAAGAAGAAAGAGTGACGTTATGGAATGGCTCAAAACCATTTTGTTCTGAAATTGACTAGTGAAAGTTCCACTTTAGCTTTGTGCCACTTACGTTGATACGAGTTGTTGGCTTTGCACTCGATAACGAGGAATAAGCATTTACTAAGACAAGTCATACGGGCATCTGATTCCACCAAAATATATATTACATGTCAATGAACTCAGATAGGCCGGTGACAACTTATTGGAGGTTCTCTTGTAAATTATTTTAATTAAATTGAAAAAAAATGAATAATTTGGTTATTTTTCTAATTATTAAATCATTTTTTGTGAAAAATATAAAATTAAAGACGATGATCTAGCTTTTTATTTATTTCTTCCATTCTTTTGAATAAAATTATTAAAACATTACTTATAAAGAATTTCAAAATGGTGCGATAGATTTAGATTAATTAATCAAAGAATGGTCAAATAATTTTATACAATAATTATATTATATAAATTGAATTTATTAAAAATAAATTATAAATATGACCACAGGCTGTAGGATATATATTTAGTGCTTATTTGATTGAGTTTTTAGAGGATGAATAAGCACTTTTTTCCACCGTAAAAGTTTTTTTTTAAAAAAATAAGTGTTTGAGTGTAAAATAAAAAGTAGTTGATATAGCTTTTTTTACAGCTAAAATATAGTCTTTTAAGAAAATTAAAATTGAAACTTTAACAAAAAGTACTTTTTTCAGGTAAAATTTTTAAATAAATTGATGAGCCTATTTTTTAGTCCCTTTTGTCATCATATTTTGCACATAATTTCCACAATACCTACAAACACATCTCCACTTTTATTTTGAGATTTATATAATATTATTTGACTTTTTAAATATTTTTTAATATTTATTTTTTGATATTAGTTTTACTCATGTTATTGGTTAGATATATTTTTATTTATGCTTTATATGGTCTAAAATTATATAATAATTAATATATTGTGTTTTGTATATTATTTAATATATATTAAATAATATCTATATGCATAAATAAATTTTATTACAAAATAAAATATAGTTAAAATTAAAAGTGCATTTTATTTTTATGTTGTCAAATTGTCTATTGTATGAAACTCTTTCAAAAAATGTTTTTTTTAAAATAACAGTAAATTGGTTTCTTAGAAAAGCTTTACTAATAAAAGCTCTAATGATAAAAAATAAATACTAAATTTAATTTTAAAATAAAAGTTTTCTAAAGCCTCATAATTCTGTTATTTTTGTCATTGGACTTCTTTTAAAACTTGGGCCTTAAGAGTCTTTTAGAACCCAAGAGAAAACCGAAATTTAGCCTACGATGGTATATGTATAGGACTGAAAATGGCATTTGGGTGAGTCAGGCTGGGCCGGTCCAGTTGGCACATGGTCAACTAACCAAGTCCAAGTTAACAGGCGTCAAACCAAGTCTCGAGCCTGATTTTTAAAAAAATCAATCATCGGATCAGTTTTGGGCTAAGTTCAGTTTAGGTTGCCCAGGCTTGAGGCCCGATACCTATAACAAGAAAGATGTTTTTGAATTTTTGAATTTTCTTAATTTTTAAAAATATGTGAACATCACATTACTAAGCTCATTGGGTTAGATAACATAACCACAAATCAAATCAAGGCAAACTTGTACCTATCATTCTTGTACAACCTTTGTCTAAGATTACTCTGTCCTATTCTATTTATCAATCTTAATTATTCATTTATGCGGGACTTATACGAAATCCACCTAAATAAGCATGGAATTTATATAAATAGATGGCTGAGATTCAATAGATAAAATATGACATAATAATATTGAACAAAGATCCTGACTCCCTTTTACAATGTGTGCTATCCTCTTCTATACACCGAGGTTGTTCTTCCCTCCCATTGCTACACTCAGTATATACTCGAGCTCATTAACAACTTCTTTCATTGAAGGCCTATTTTCTCTCTTTTCCTCCACACATCTCAATCCCAGATACGCCATTGCCATCATGCTCTCAAGCTCGAAGCTCATGGCGTTCTCTTTCAGTATTGGGTCTATCACTTCCATGACTCTCTCTTCATGCACCATCCTCAGTACATAAACAGCCAAGTTCACGTCATCTTCCATTCTGTTGAAGTCGATTGCTCTTTGAGAGGTCAAGAGCTCAAGCAAAACAACCCCGAAACTATAAACATCGCTCTTATCTGTTAGTTGATATTTTCTGTAGTACTCTGGATCTAAGTACCCGAGAGTTCCTTGCGCACAGGTTGTGATGTGACTCAACTCGCCGTAAGCTAATCTGGAGAGTCCAAAATCTGAAACTTTAGCGTTCAACTTGTCATCAAGAAGTATGTTGCTTGACTTCACGTCCCTGTGGTATATTGGCGGAAGAGCTGAAAAATGGAGGTAAGCGAGACCCTGAGCTGTGTCAAGAGCAATTCTGAGGCGGCGAATCCATGAAAGCTGTGCTCTTCCTCCACGTCCTCGCCGACTTTGTAAGTGGTCGTGAAGTGCACCATTTGGAATGTACTCGTAAACCATAATTGGCTGGTCGAGATCAACACAACAACCAAGCATGCTAACCAGGTTTCGATGATTGACCTGACATAGAATTCGAACCTCATTGATTACCTGGTCAGTCCCTTTAACGTTACCAAGCTTCGCGCACTTCACAGCTACAATGGTGCCATCTTCAAGAATACCTTTGTAAACCTCACCGTAGCCGCCGGTGCCTAGCAAGCGGTCTTTGGAGAAGTTGTTGGTGGCTTTCCGTATGTCCCTACCGGAAAATATTTTGGCGGCTCTGCTGCCACCAACATTCAGGATGTTATGTCGCTCTCTTCTCAGGCGATCTTGTGAGTTGCGTTTATGTCTTCTGTATATCGCAATGCTACTGACAATACCCGCCAAAAATGCTACACCTAAGAAGGACATTAAACCTGGAAATGAACTTTCGGATTCTGTCAGGAGTAAGACAACGCCATTTCCGACATTTATAAAGTTTTAACGTACCAGCTTTTAGTGCTGTCTTCTCAACGAATTTCCAATGATTCTTACTCGCATAATCTGCACAAAACTTCAGTTGATTTAAATACGGAATTGTGCAATCTGACAAAAGTTAAATATCATTCACACTATGACTTACTCTGATCACAAACTCCTTGATCTGACAAAAGTTAAATATCATTCACAGCCGTTGGTTTGTGGGGTTGATGGAGATTATCGGGTAGGAGTTGGTTTCTGTGTCAAAGACGAGTGAGCCTGAGTTGCACCGTATCTTGTAAGACTGGTCGCCGCAGTTTGGTCCGGTGCTTAGTGGGTATGGAACGGCGGTGGGTCCACAGTTGGGGCATTGATAAGCGGAGAAGACGGATGTGGCGGAGGACAACAGGATCGCCGCCGTTAAGAGTGAAGGGAGCGGTGGTGGTGTTGGCATCGGACAGAGGAGTTAGTGTCTTTGGTCGTTATTATTACAAAATCAGATTCTTATGATGTCTTTTGGGTACGCTTTGACGTACTTACCAACTAATTTCCTTGATTTGACTTGAGAATTAGGATTCTACCTTAAAAGGGTTATGCTTTATGATCGATTATAAATAAGCTCCTTTTTTTGTTTCTTTTTCTTATTTTATTTAAATGTATTTCATATTTTATATAAATTGATATGATTAATTGTATAATATGAAACAGATATTTAACTAATATAATCATATATCTAAATAAATAAATTTAAAGATTTTATTATATATTAAGTTGTTGAAATTTTTGCAAAAATATTGAATTCTTTCGTTAAATACAAATATTGGGTACAACAATAAAATGCGTAATGCATCTATTAGTCATAAATTATAAGTACAAGTCAAACAAATTGCTTAACTGAATTTAGTAAATTATTTATTAAGAAAATTAATTACTTCATAATCTATTTTACATATATAACTATATAAATATATATGTATATATGCAGTTCATATACTGGTATATCCAATACGTTGAAAGATACAACTTTGGTCAAATGTATATGTCAACCTTATTTAAAGGGCTAGAATCTGGACAAACATTACTTATGGAAATAACTAGTTCGATTTGTCTGTATACTGAATCCTAAGAGTTCGATAGAGCTATTACAAGGCTCCCAAACAACAATGTGAAGGAACATGTCACTTTCTTACACAATGAGACAAATATACAAGACAACCTAAGTCATGGTCTACATCTAAAAATCAACAAGTCACTTCTAGTCATTCTGTTAAACATATGGAACTAAGCTACAGTGAGCCTGCGTAAGGAAAAAAGAAAAAAAAGATTTAAAAACAAAGCTTTGTGTATGCTAACCATTCTATTTATAATTTACCTACAAGGTTGTGGGAAAAGAGTGAGGGGAGGGTTCAATATGCATTAGCCTCTGGAACTTCAAAAACTAACAAAACTGAGCCGAGGCTTGGATAAGTCAGATATGCTCAAACAGGTGATTCAGCCAGAAGTAGGGTGTGCCACCATCCACATGCCACATTTTTTGGAACACAACCTTCCATTGTAACTTGAGATGGAATGTTACGATCGATCACGTCGCCGAGACCAAGCTGTTTCAGAAATCGACATGTTAGAAATAATGCATGTTCATTTGCGTGTATTTGCATTAATTTTCCTGATTCACAGGAGCATCATAGAAGTATCTGCATTCAAAATAAAACTTCGTATCTAGTAATAGTTCCGACGCAGAAAGGAAAACCGTTGCACCGTCAATATTGATGCATGAGGTTTCCATGCCTAGTTTTAATCAGTATTTACCTGGCCATACTTGTTCCATCCCCAGCAGAAGACCTTCCCCTCCTCTTAAAAAAATAGAAGCATAGTGTAAGTATTAAGTCCAATATAAGACTGTGAGCTAGATGCAGGAAAACCATAGAGAGGACCAAAAGTCTTAAAAAAAGGATTCTACGACCAGCTAGACCATGATTATAACATGATTAAAGGTGTGCTAATTACAGATCGGTTTTCCATTAACTACCAGTTAATCCCAAAACCTAATCATTATATTCAGTTCAGGTTGAAGAACTATAGTAATTCAATGTCCCAAGCACATCCTGTTAATTGTTTCTTAGTTCGTCAATAGCTTATACATCCAGATACTCATTTTGCCACATCTTAAAATGGGGTTACCAGCGACATGGATGAAGGAGATTCAAGTGGATGGGGACTTGGACAATGTCATAAAATGTTTAGCAGTTGCAAAATCTGCACTATCTATATCAGCAATAAAGGATGCATATGCAGCCCATAAATTCACATACCTGTTACTACAGCACTGTGACGAGCTCCACATGAAACAGTTTTTGCATGCATATGTTCCAAACTTGGAGCATCCAAGAGCCTAGGGATAGTCTGGTTTATAATTCAATGAACAGGGAAGTTAATAGCATAAAAAGCCTTATACAGGGCAAAACATTAAATAATATAAAAAAAAGAAATAACACGGCAATAAACTGCTGGAACAGAGAAAGATAAGAAGGCAGGAAGGAGTAACATCATGAAAGTAGTGTTAAATAAGTTCCATACCTCAGCCTGATCACTTCCTGTTCCCAACTGCCCAAACTGATTTCCACCAAATGCATAGACATCACCATCGGCAGAAATGCAGACAGTATGCCAAAGCCCTGCGGCAACACCCTCTATTCTAATGCCCAATAAGGAAGACACACAAGTTGGGCTCAACTCATCATCTGTACTTCCTTGCCCACACTAGAGAAAACAATGAAGTGATTAAATTGTAGGAACGAAATTTCACCAACTAAAGAAAGCTATGCACCTAAGAGAATAAGAAGAAGATTCATTGTAGAGTGAACCTCATCTTCAACATCTACAGTGTTTTTATCTTCACCATTATCTACTTTACCTACATGCTGATTCTGAAGAATGGTTAATTTCAGATATTCCAACCAGTGCCAGGGAGGGATATAGGAATCAACAATTTATACGAGCCAGTTAAAGTAGGGCATGATAGTTTTTCAATGATAGAAATTCTAGTCTATGATTTCCAGAGACAGAAATGACCACAACAGCAGACAAAGGGATTGCCAATAGGCAAGATGTGCTTATAACCATGACAAGCAACACTTTTTGGTATGTTGCGTCAGGAAGAAGAAGTGTAGTTTTATGATCAGTGTAACAAACATTCACCAAGGTTCAGATCATTTAGTGGCAATTTTTAGGTACAGCAAAGACGTAATCCAATAGAATGAAATATAAAGCCTGGGCAGCCAATGAAAAGTTGCAGATATGTATATAAGCAGTAAACAATAAAACAAGATCAAGTGAGTGGTGGTTCTTTAACAGGAGTCATACTTGATCATGCACAAAAAGATAAAGAGGAATAAACAGGCAGGGTTTAGGGAGTAGTTCATAGAGAAATAAACAGGCAGGGTTTAGGGAGTAGAACTAAGTATGTAGAAGAGACAGAGAAGAAATATATTGTGGTTTAGCACTTCAATCTTGCGAAGTATGCCTGCAGACCTCTGGAATAACAAAGTAGGCTTAGTCGGTAACAGAATGACTATGCTAAATTCACCACGGATTGTTCCAGAAGAGTAGTACAGAAAATGTTGTCAGATTTGAGCATTTTCAATATTAGCATACAGAGTGATCATTTTATTTTGGAATATCTTATGCATGGTAAATCTGAACATATAATCCTCTAGAACAAACCATCACTGCTATTGGCTATGAGTCCAAATTACCTGTCCATAGAGTCCCCAGCCAAAAGTAAGTAGAGCTCCAGCATCTGTTATTGTGAAGTTGAATATCAAACAATAAGGTATAATTAGAGGCAGGCTATTCATAAAAGACAGAGAAGTAATACAGTAGTGGATATTGTGTCTGGTCTACATCTCAGTTAGAGCAGGAACTTTAATTCCAGCACAGGATGTAGGGTTCCCCTTGTAAATGTCTTTGTTATGCTTGACGATAATAAAAACATTTTGTGACAAACACTTATAAAGCAGGTCACTTCTGCTTCTGTAACTTGAACCATGCTTAGTAATTCATCAAAGAAAAGTGAAAAACGCATACCCGTTATTACTGCACTATGACGCCCTCCACAAGCAATCCCCTTCACATAATTTCCAGGAACTTTAAAACCCTGTCCTTCTGATGTCATGGCCCCCCGAGACAATGCTTTTGTTCTGTCTTTAGCAAAAGAAGAGTCAATGCATGATATCGGGTGTGGAGAGGAAACCATCCTTATCCGGGACCCCAAACCAAGCTGCCCTTCACCTCCATAGCCCCAGCCCCACACCTGTCCGATATCTGAAACCTTGGAGAATTAGGGTAATTCAAGTGTCGAACAATGAGCAACAGATCTTCAATAGGTTCATGCTTCCTAGAGCCTATCAACTATGAGATTGCTCTCATAAAACAAATATTTAAACACCGGATCACAAGAGCACCATCACTGGTTACCTGACAGTGCCAAAGTATGGCGTCCACCAGCAGCAACAGTTGCAATCCTCACTCCTGGGTTCAATGCCACTAGGCATGGAAGTGCAGATAGTGTTTCATCACCGGAAGATGAGCCTTCAGCTGCTTGTTTTGTTGATGATATTCTCCTTCGCTTCGTATATTCATCTCCAGATCCTTTGCCATCAACAGCAGACAAGGTTCCACTTCCTCCACTAGATCTTGCGCGAGGGCTTACTGCAACAACAAAGTAATACTATATTAGCCTTGAATAAGAAAAAAATCGCCATTCAACTTGTTGAATAATACACTGATCTGAGAGTACCTTGATCCGTTGAAAATGGATTCTGTCTTTCAAAACCAGTCTTTTCTGAACTTCCCACTGAAGACGGGTCTCCAAAAACTTTTCCTGAAGGAATGCATTCTTTCCATCCCCATGTATAAACTTCTCCATTGTCTGTGGTGAAGACACATAAGTAATCTTAGTTTACTACTCTAGGCAGAGAGATATCACAGACAAGAATGAGCTTTGTACAAATAAGATTACTCAGGAAAATATCAATTGGATAACTTCAAAAGAAAATAAAGAGACCACATTTACCAGTAGCTGCTACACAATGAGCCCAACCGGCCGCAGCTTTCGCAATAGAAGCTTCAGTTGGGAGGTGAAAAGGCTCCGGAATTTCCTGAAGCAAGAAAGTGTTTGTTCAGTTAGAAGAAACAAATTCAACACAGAAGTGTAAGAGGAAGCTAAAGTTCTATGTAATGCTGAACTACCCCATGCTTCCCAGATGTCACATAGCTTTGACCTAGATCATCGGTTGAACCCCAAGTGATGAGCTTTCCATATTCTGATTGACAAAGAATCATGAGTAAAATAATAACCCTTGGAGGAAAAACACAATTTCTATAACCAGAAACCCTGATACCCAATTTTAATTCATAGGAAGCCAAGATACCAAGTTTTATTCAATCCCACTTATGACAGACATCTCACAACTTCAATCAATAGCCAAGAAAGCAGGCTAACCAGATACAACTAGAATTTAACATCGTTTCTTGATTAATTGTTCATCTTAAAAGGTGATTGAAATCTAGGAATCAGAACTACTTAAAATGTGTGGAAAATCAAAGTGAAGGCAGGTACTGAAGACCAACGAAAGAACAAGAAAGCAATTGGCGAAACGAATCAAAGAATGCTTCTTTTTTGATGTCAGTATCCATTGCTTTAGCAACTAAACTCACTAAGATAAAATGTAGTTAAGAAAACAGAAACACCTTAACCCAATCAATGCCACTGGGGAATTCAACGAGAAACAAACAAAAACAAGCAACAAATTTCCAAGAGAAGAAAAAGAGGCACAGAGACGAAAAGCACCAGAAATCGCCATGGCGAATCCGCAACCGCCGCCACAAACATCCTTCCAAGGGAAGCCGGCGGTTCTTACGACTACCGGCGACAAAATCGGAGATCTCTGAGGCAAAGCTCCGGGAAGATATCCCCACATCAAAACCAATCTCTCTTTGGCCATTGTTAGTCTCTCCTCTACTCCGTTTCCCTCCCCATTCATGTCTTCTTCTTCGTCCTCAAAGAAGAGAAAATCGAGAGAGAGAGAGAGAGAGAGAAGCGTTTGGTTGGAGGCTGATTGGAGTTTGCGTGTGAAAGAGCGTATCATTTTCAGGGGAATGAGTGTGCCACGTTGGATGCTCACGTGGGACGACTGTACACGTGTCGCATCGTGGGCCGCAAGATGTCTCGGAAGTTTATGACCAGGCGTTGCCAGGAAGTTTCTGGAAGGAGTCACTCGTAGAACATAGCGAGAGTGTGAGAGAAGCATTTGGCGGGGTATATGCTTGGCGCGTGGGCTCTGTTAAAGCGACACGTGGTCGCTTTCAAGATTTTAGTCCAATCATTACGTACCTAAACGTGTCGTGCTTTTGAGGTTTGGAAGTTCTCATATTCCTCCAACCCGGGCTTTTCTAGGTTTTGTTTTTAGTAGCCTTACATATGTTGCTGTTGGATACGTAAATCCTACGTAATAAAACAGGTAACCAACTCTTTAATTATTATTATTCGTTATTTAAGTTAAATTTGTTGTATTTCACCTCTAACAATTTATATGTTAAATTGAAAGTAAAAATAAGTTAAATTGCATCTATAAGACAAATCTTTTAAATATATCTTAATTAAAAATTATATATTAATGTTAATAAAAGAAATCATAACTTAATTAAAGTTTCAAAAAATAATTAATATTATAATCTTATGGTTTACTTTTTGTATTTTTACATGTTCGTTTTTTTTCTGAATTTTCGTGTTTTGTATGATTCAAAATCGAGTTCTTTGATGCTTTATTACTCTTATCATTTGGGTATTGATGTTTCTTAAGATAAAGAGATGTTATATTTTGTTATATTTTAATTTTAAAATGTTTTTAAAAAAAGTTGTGTTATATTTTATATTTATTTATTTATGTATTTATTGTAATTTTATTTACATAATTATTTAGCGCGTCAGTTTTACTTATCTACTCTTTTAGCCTACATCATTATTTTATTGTCACATCTATATGTGGATCTACCGGAAACAAACTCTCTACTATGTAGACATAAGACTG
>JANVCQ010000158.1:52176-65626 GCA_025531925.1 Erythroxylum plowmanianum | reverse complement strand
CAATAGTTTATCATCATTGACATTACAACAACTAAACTCATATCCAGAAACGAAAACCACAATTGACTATACATAAACGGTGAATCAAACGAAGAAGAGAAACAAACACATTACCACATGCTTCCTTTATACTTGAGTGTGTAAGGTCCACTCTCCAAAGCGCGATCAAAATGACTATGCACCTTATGCTTCCCTTTCCCACTCTGATCAACCAACGTCAGCTCAAACAAAGCCCTCACATCTGTCCCTTCGCTAGCCAAGGCAATGAACACAGAGACATACATGCAGTTATCCTCTGGATTCTTACCATCTGGGTAGAAATAAATTGCCCAATCATAACCACCAACCGTGAATACATCACTCGATATGCACTTGCCTACCCCCATTCCTTTCGCCAACGAATAACCCTTTATGCTGAACTGATGCGAGCCATTGACTGTCTCGTTTATCGACTTCGAGCACGATTCCTTATCGAAATCGGGCACTAACTCGCCCATAATTAGAAAACCCTCTTTAAAAACCAAAAGCCCAAACCTTGCCCGAAAATCTCAGCTCTCAATTGCAAAATCGAACAAATTGCACACGAATTTCAAAGAAATGCACATATACTCATGCAGAGACCAGTCTTAGGGCCAAAGATTACACCATACGCACAGAATCCACAAACCCTAAAACGATTCCTCGTCAAAACCCACGAATTCAGGTTCACGACGAAGAAACCAAGGGAAATTACTCGAGAGCGGGAGTCCAATCAACAACCAGCAATAATTGGCGCTAGATTCAGTTCGCCGGAGAAGAATGACGGCCAGGCTACCGGTGCGAGAGAGCTAAAAGAAACTAGAAAGAAAGAGCAAATGATGTCGTTAGGAATAAATAGCACGCATTAATCTGTGACGCGTAGGTCACGCGCCGAGGAGAAGGGCGGTGCAAATTTTTGGTTAAATAATAAATACATTCACAATAATTTAATTTTAAAAATAATTTTAATATTAATTAACTAAGTTATTAATATAGATAAAGTAAAATTTAATTATCATCTTCGTCGTTGTCTTCATCGTCATATCCAGAGTGCTGCAGTGAAGCAAAGTTTGAAGAGATCTGATAGTACCCAACTTTATTCTTATATAATAAAAGACTTTTTCCAATAGACCCACATGTAGATGTAAAATTTAATAAAATATAAAAATTAATTAATATCATAAAAATTAAATAAAATATTATTAATTAGGATAAAAATAAATTATATAATTTTAAATTAAAAATTAATAAATAAAATTTAAGTTGATTAAAAATTTCTCCTCCAGTTTGTATCGCGGATTGTTTTTGATTTATTGAAGTAATGTGTTTGTCAAAAAAAAAAAAATGAAGTCAAGTTAAAATTGTAGTTAACTCTAATTAAGTTGATCTTAAAACAGGCCCTTAATTTGTATTTCATTTGAAGCTAATTAATTTAAGTTTAATTTAAATTGTATAAACTAATATTATTTTACGGTATAATCATCCGGGTCGGGTCAAACTCATTTTGCCATCTGTTGCTAAGTTCCGTACCAAATACAAATCCATCAAAATTAACCGCCTTCACCGACACACGTAACTAACAAAACACGGTATCACACTCTTTCACTAACATCAGATAACGTAACAGCAGCTGTTGAGTACTCGACACATCGAAGATCTATAGTGCTCGTAAACCCATAGATGAAACCATCTCTGATCACATGGATCTCTTCAAAAACCCTCTGATCTTGAAGATCACAGCTTTGGTTTTCATCACTTTCACCTTCTTTTACCTGGGCAAGCATTGGTCTAATGGAGGTCACCAGCAGCTTGTTTTTTTCTCTACGCGGGGCGAGTCCGTCGGAGTTTCGCCCAATTGCAACAAGGATTTTAATGTCAACGATCTTGTTTTGCAGAACGAGGCCCAACGCGTCGCCGCCAAGATCCTTCCGGTAGGAGGAGTTTCGGCTCCTCCACTGTCGCAGCATCCTCCACCGCAGCCGCAGTCGGATCCGGTGAATCGGACGTTTGGGATTATAGATAGTGAGGGGAAAATGAGCGATGATTTCGAGGTTGGGGAGTTTGATCCGGTGGATGTGAAGAATTGGGGGAATGAGACGGAGGTTGAGAGTGAGGGGGAGGGTTCTAGGGTTAGGATTAAAAGATTTGTGCTTTGTAAAGAGGGAATGAGGGAGTACATTCCTTGTTTGGACAATGTGGAGGCGATTAAGAAATTGAAATCTACGAAGAGAGGAGAGAGATTTGAGAGGCATTGTCCGGAGAAGGGAAGTGGATTGAATTGTTTGGTTCCCCCGCCGAGAGGGTACCGGCAGCCGATTCCGTGGCCTAGGAGTCGCGATGAGGTACTGCTGATTTTGAAGCCCATTATTTACTTCTTACGAGTTGAAGTGGCTGTTTCATTGGAGTTCAATTAACTGAACTTTTCATTTGGCCTTTGTTTGATTCCTGTTTCATAACAGTATTAAAAGTAGATGACAGAAAGTGAAAATGTGATATTGACTCGGGACTCCTTGACGTTAGCTATTGGGTTGCCGATAATTTGGTAGCCATTGTTGGATGTAGTATTTGCTGGTTATTCTGTCGAATCTTCGTGAACTGATTATTCTCATCTTCTGAAAAAACATTCATTTACCTTACTGTCCAAGACTCTTATTAGGATTTATGATTTCATACAGGTATGGTATAGTAATGTTCCTCACTCCCGTCTGGTTGATGATAAAGGGGGTCAAAACTGGATATCTAAAGTGAAGAACAAGTTTAGGTTTCCCGGTGGTGGTACACAGTTCATTCATGGTGCAGATAAATACTTGGATCAGATTGCCGAGGTTATTAACTTCTTGATTTATATTTGTCTCTGGGCTTGATATACCAACCTGATATATGATGTTCGTTTTCTCAATGTAGATGGTCCCAGATATTACATTTGGCCATCAAACTCGTATTGTTCTGGATGTTGGATGCGGTGTTGCAAGTTTTGGTGCCTATTTGCTCTCACGGAATGTCTTAACCATGTCAATTGCTCCGAAAGATGTTCATGAGAACCAGATTCAATTTGCTCTTGAGCGTGGTGTACCTGCAATGGTGGCTGCATTTGCAACTCACCGGTTATTATATCCGAGTCAAGCCTTCGAATTGATTCATTGTTCAAGATGCAGAATCAACTGGACTCGCGATGGTATGTCTATTCAATTTAGTTTTTGGCTGCAAAACTAAAGGATTAATTATATGAGAACCCAGGAACCATTATGTTACATTGTGAAAATATGAGGCCTATTTATCAATAGTAATCACAGTTTTACATGCTCTATGCTTCTTTTGCTATTTAAATGATTTGCATCATCTTTCTTTTACCTTTTGTATCTTGAAATTAAGCCCTGTGCATATCATTTTTTTTTGGGGTACTACTTAAAGACAAGGTTTTCCTAATTTTGTAAACTTGCATGCCTGTTAGGTTATCTCTTGGTTCTTTTTGAGTTTTACTCATTTTTAATGTTATGAACTCGTCTTATATGACACCTTGTACTTTATCTTTTCCTTTCAAATATCATGATGAAGATGGAATCTTGCTCCTTGAGGTCAATAGGATGCTCCGGGCAGGGGGATACTTCGCATGGGCTGCGCAGCCAGTTTATAAGCATGAAGAGATCTTACTGGAACAGTGGGAAGGTATCAACTGGTTTCTTATTAATCAAGTGCTTGTTAGGTTTTGGAAGGTTTTGCATTTCAGGATAATTTGTCTCTCCAAGTATTACATTCATGACCTCTCTTCTTCTCTCATCCCATGTTATAGGTTGCAGTACACATTAACCATATTGGTTTAGATTATGGGTCCTTAATAAGTTCATGCTTAGTTACCTTTACATTATGAATATATCTTCTAATAAAACCCCCAAATCAAAGATCAGATGTAGATATGCAGTAGTGGGCTTATTGGCTAATTAAAAATGATTTTACATTTATCTTTTTAGCAATTAGATTTGGCTCATTGGTTAGTCTTCCTTCACATCCTTCAGAGATGCTTAACCTTACAAGACGTCTTTGCTGGGAGCTTGTAAAGAAGGAAGGATATATTGCAATTTGGAAAAAGCCCATGAATAATAACTGCTACTTAAGCCGTGACACAGGAACAACACCTCCTCTATGTGATCGAGATGATGACCCCGACAATGTTTGGTATGTTAAGAATCATCTTCTAAATTTTATAAAGTGCCTTCTATGCCTTACTGATAAGATATTTGTGCACAGATAATATGCGATATTAAGTGGCAGTACTGTTTGATCTCTTGCCAACTCAATTTGATAAACTCCTTTTTCCTTTCCTTTCAATATTCATCGGTTGGTCCAACACTACAGTCTGGCCTCTTGAAACTCAAAGGCCTTGTGAAACATATGTTTTTTCTCACATAATATGGTGATCTGATGCCAGTTTTTTGCTACAGATTTGATCCACTTGGTATCGACTCTCATTTAGTATACATGTTGAGGAGAATATATAGATAGCAATTTCATATTAATTCATGTTATGAGATTTGAGGTATTATCCATTATGACTTGTTTGTATTATGCGATTAGGTATGTACATCTGAAACCCTGCATTACTCGGCTTCCTGAGGATGGATATGGGGCTAATGTTACAACATGGCCTGCCCGTTTGCATAGTCCTCCTGGTAGGCTTCAGAGTATACAAATTGATGCATACATAGCAAGAAAAGAACTATTCAAGGCAGAATCGAAGTATTGGTATGAAATAATAAACGGATATGTCCGTGCTTGGCACTGGAAGAAGTTTAAATTAAGAAACGTGCTGGACATGAAAGCCGGCTTTGGAGGGTAATATATATATAGAACTCGAGGCTAAATTATTCAATTACCTATTGACTTTATTTTGGCTATTCTTTTACCTCTTTATTCTTGGTTGTGGTAGATTTGCTGCCTCATTGATTGATCTAGGCCTTGATTGCTGGGTCATGAACGTGGTTCCAGTTAGTGGGCCCAACACCTTGCCTGTCATATATGACCGAGGACTGATAGGGGTTATGCATGATTGGTACTATCCCTTGACCTGATTAACTTGTTAAGGACTAATTCACATTTTGGATTTTGATATTGAAGGTTCTTGTTATCAATTGGAAACCCCTTTGCCCTTAATAGATATTGCTTCATATTTTCAGGTGTGAGCCATTCGATACATATCCAAGAACCTACGATTTGGTGCATGCTGCTGGCCTCTTTTCTATTGAAAGGAAAAGGTATCCCACTATTTGCTGAAGATACAAACTGCTAGAGATTCTAGTTAATTGATTTTCTATACGTAAGTTCTCTCAACTGGCTTAATTATTCAAATCAGATGTAAGATGTCCACCATCATGCTTGAGATGGATCGCATCCTCAGGCCTGGAGGCAGGGTATATATCCGTGATTCTCTCGATGTAATGGATGAACTTCTGGAGATAGCAAAAGCTATGGGTTGGCAAGCAACTGTGCGCGATACGTCTGAGGGCCCTCATGCTAGTTACAGAATCTTAACATGTGAAAAACGTCTTCTACGATCCTGAGATTATCGAATTTAGAAGCTGAGTTGTTATTTACCTGAGATCACTGTAAATATCAGGGCAACATGGCGTTATAGCCTGGTTTCGTGTTGGAGAAGATAGCAGCAAGATGGAATTTGTTTTGCAGATGAAAGAAGAAATTGCTTCAATTCATTGTTACCTATCAGATAGGAAACCAGAGAAGATTGTTTCATATCTTGCCATTCTTATTTCAGGGACCAGAAATGACCGGAATTTGTCCGGTTCCGGTGCCAGTTAGGATTTCGGATTCTTATATTAACAGTTATCTGGGTTATAGGGGAGGATGCAGCTGAATTGAAAGAACATTAAATCTGGGTAACTCTTCTTTTGTAGCCTACATTTGTAACTTGGTTGTAATACACTAACTCATAGTACGTGCAAGTTCTTCAATTGAGAATCAATCTCCTTTTCAAGGTTAATCTTCACCACGCAGGTCCAAACTCCTTTCCAAGAAATTCAGATAAAAGGTGAGAAAAAGATTAAAATAAACCATTATTTGCATGCTGGCTCTAAATATTTTAAATTGTAAATTGATTTATTCAAAACAAGTAATTTGCAATATATAACAAGTTAATTTCAGTAATTTCTCACCATGTAAGAGAGGATTAAACCTAAAAGGCCTTTACAATTTCATTTATTTAAAAATGTTGTTAGTTTAAGTGATTGAAAAATATATTTTATAATTTGTTTTTTCAAAATTATTTTAATTAAAATTATAATAATAACATTAATTTAAATAATTAACATGTTGTTCTAAGTTATTTAAAATAATTGAAAATTATAAAAATAAATCTTTAATTGTTTATAAAATTGTTGTTGTAAATATGATAAATTTTATATAATTATTTTTTACCTAATTTTAGCAGTAATTTCTTTTAAAATAATTTGGAAAAAACATTATAAAAATTAGTTTTAAATTTTTTTTATTCCATAGATATTTTCAAATAACTTAAAAAATTATAAATATAATAAAATATTTCATGCAATCATTTAGAAACAGCCTCTCTGCAAGTCAGGGATAAGATTACATACTATTTGATCTTCCTAGACTCTGTGTGTTAGCGGAATTTGTTATTTTTGTTAAAATAATAAAAATTATTTTTAAAAAATAAGTTAAAAGAGGCCATTAAAAAATAATGTCACGTAAACCTAAATTTTATACTGTGAAAGTTGAGGCCAAGGCCTTTCCCAATCCCAACCCACAAGCAAAGCCAGCTTAGGCCCATCTATGGCTTTTATTTCATCTATAAGATTTACCGTCTCTCACTCTCTCTTAACAATACGGAGTATAGTGGTTCTTTTGCAGTTTATGCCAAGAGCAAACCTGTGTCAGAGCACGAAGGAAGAAGACAAGAGAGCTCGCACGTCCTTACGAGTGAGCCTTTAGCGGAGGTGATCTTGTGGTTGTACAGTCATGGACCCTTCAATAATGAAGATCCTCGAAGAAGACGAGGTGGGTATTCGACCTTCGTAGCTTTTCTTTTTGTTGTAATCTTTGATTCGCTGAATTGAGTTGTTGGAATGCTTCGAATTGTTTGTGGTCCTCCTTGCAACGTTTCACAGGACGAGAGTATGCATTCCGGCGCTGACGTGGATGCGTTCCAAGCTGCTCTCAATCGTGATATAGGCGGGGATGTGTCCACTTCTCAGCCGTCTGATTCTGGCACTGGTATTGGTTTCGTATCCATTTTTCCTGATCAATTTGGTTCTGTTATTGGTTTAATGTTGATTGTGGTGGATGATTGAAGGATGGCAATAAGATTGGTTTATATTATTGGTCATTGTTGTTACTTTGATGTTCCATTTAGACCTGTTTTGGTACTTGTTGATTGTTAAAATGAAATACAGCTGTTTATTCTCAAGAAAGCAATCAAAGCTATGGTCAGGTGCATCCTAATTGGCAAGCTACAACACAGGAAGAAAATATTTCTGGTACTAGTCAGCAAAATGTACAAGAACAGCAGCAGCAACAAGAACAGCCCTCTTCTATGGTGGAGCTAAATCGGCATGTTCCTGCAGCCGAAAGTCAACAACAACAGCAAGACATCTCACTGGAATCTAATGTTCATTTGTTACATCAGATGCAACCGCATGATACTACTCAACAAGCGAAGGAGCAGCAAATTCCAATTCAGACTGCTCAAACAGCTGGGATACAAATGTCCGAAAAAAGTTCAGTTACAGTTTCTGAGACTGAAAAACAGCAAACTTCAGACTTTGATTCTCAATTCCTTAAGTTGCAGAAAGCAGGTAGTCAACAGACCACTGGTATGGAGCAGGCTGGCAACCAAAAACCTCAGAGTAAGCAGATACCATTTGGGTTGCTGTTACCTGCCTTGAAACCCCATCTTGATAAAGACAGAGAGATGCAGCTTACAACTCTGTTTACTAAACTGAGGGTGAGTCTCTAATACATATCTGATTGGTTATTGTTCTGTTTTTTTGTTTGTGTTGGGCTGTAACATATATGCCAACCTGATTTCTCTTTCACTTTTTTTGTTAGAAAAATGAAATTCCTAAAGATCAATTTGTCAGGCTTATGAGGAGTATTGTTGGGGATCAAGTACTTAGGTCGGCAGTTCAACTATTGCAAACACAGGTTTGTAAGTGAATGACGAGGGATTCCTCTTGGTGTTAAGCTAAACCAGTTCTCTCGTTACACTGCAGGTTGCTTCCAACCAATCCCAGTTACAGTCTCATGTCTTAGCACGTCAACATCAGGTGAGAATGCCTACCAGTTCTACTTCTACTCAGTTTACTGATTCCCATTCTTTTGTACTTCATCAGAAGGGAGCTAATCCTCCAGATACATCCCATAATCCTTCTTCTTCCGTTCAAATGCAGACTGATTCAAGCCATCTGGCAGTAGAAAACAATGCTCAGAAAGCCCGAGAGATGGAGCATCAGCCAGATTCTCATGTAATGCAAACAAACCAGATTCCTACCTCCACCACAGGCACGGTCAATCAGGAGAGAGATCGGTCTTCAATATCCACATCTGGGCATAACATTCAGCAGCAACAGCATCTGCATTTTCCACAGAGTTCCTTTTCAATATACGGGGGTAGTGGGGGCAATTATCGGCCTTATTCTGGTACAAATGTCAATACTCCTGCTTCATCTGTTAAACCACAGCCTCATGATATGCAAATGAGGCCAATGTCGCATCATCAAAATGTGGTTACAACTCAATTAGGAGGGTCAAACCAGGCAATGAGCATGATCAATGGACCAAAGTTTGAGAGGCAGACTTCTCTTAATGATGCTAATAAAGTGCAGGGCAATACTGTTTCACGTTACACTAACAAATCAGGACTGCAGCAGACTGCAGCTCCCTGGCAAGCATCAGCTAACAAGGAACAAAGTTCAGCCTCTTTTTCATCGATAAATTATGTGAAACCGGAACCTGTTGATGTGACTACTGAGCAACATAAATCCCAGTTTTCTAACCCTCAAGGGATGTCTGCCAACACAAACGTTGAACAGGGTAGTTCAATTTCAACAAGTATAAAGGAGGATTCTTTACCTCAATCTTCTAAAATTGGTTTTGCAGCACCTCCTATTTCAATGCCGACAAATACAATTCCCCCTTCGATTACAACTCAGTTGGACCCAAATGTCCAGGTAATATCTTTATGATGAGCTTTCTACTGCATTTAGTTGTTTGAAGAGTGATTTTGGAGCGCCATTTCTTTAGGAATGCAAATCTTTCTATTAGTTTAAAAGGTAAAAACAATAAGTTTAAGAATGGAAGTCTTTGCCAAATTTGTTGAATTTTTGAGTCTGGTATAGAGCAATGTAAAAAATTTCTAAGGAATAGGCATTTCCTTTTGGTTATTCTTATAATATAATCAATTGCATAGCCAATTGGGCTAGGTTTTGCAAAAATATATAGCCAATTGGGGCTTATATAACAATTTGTAGCAACTAATTTTGGGTTGTATATCAACAAGGAACCTTTCAACTTACAGGTTTCAGCTTCTTAGGTGTTTTGTCCCGCAGATGTTAGGAGATCCTCATAACAGTGCTATTTGATTAAATCTTCTTCAATTTTTTTTAATTGATATAGAAGTCAGAAAGTTAAACACTGGATTCTTAGTAATTGCAGTTAAGTAGTAATTATGATCACTTATTTCTCATCTTTGTTGGGATATGTGCAGTTCTGATTATGGGGTTCATCCTTTATAACGTATATTATTATGATTAATGCAGCTTAATGATGTCAAGTTTGAGTATCTACTAATCTGTAAGTATCAATCTGTTACTTGAATCTCTCTTTCTTGTCAATGTCACAGGTAGGCTCCCGAATGACACCTGTAGCGTCTCCTTCTGGAGTGAACATAAGAACACCTCCCAAAAAACCTACTGTTGGGCAAAAGAAGCCACTTGAAGGTCCTGTCTCTTCACCACCCATGCCGAGGTGAGTATTTTTGCTGCTTAGCCTTTAGAAAATGCTTCAAATGGTTTGTTGTTTTCGGTTTTCCAAGCCCAACTGTCCTTCATTGGTGTGATGCCATGCAGTAAGAAGCAAAAAGTAGGAGCCCTTTTGGATCAAAGCATTGAACAACTCAATGATGTTACTGCTGTCAGTGGAGTTAATCTCCGGGTATGATATTTCATTAGTGTGAAAGCCTACAAAATCTACGTCATAATGGGTCCAGAGTACTGACAATGATGTTTTGTATAGGAAGAGGAAGAACAACTATTAACTGGGCCTAAGGAGGAAAGTCGGGCTTCAGAGGCATCACGGAGGGTTGTTCAAGAAGAAGAAGAAAGGCTGATTTTGCATAAAACTGCACTGCAGAAAAAATTGGCCGAAATTAGTTAATATCTTTCTCATCCCCTTTATATCATATCTGCCCATCTTTTCATTTCTTAGAGTTGTTTAACAAAATTATATGGTTGTATGTCTGGTTTGCTTGTTTGTTGCAGTGGTCAAATTTGGCTTAAAGAATATTGGTGCTGACGTGGAACGATGCTTGTCCTTGGTGAGATGTTAGCTTCTTTTGCCTTTATGCAATCACTCTTTGACATCATTCTTACAGAATTGATTCTTCAGAGTGTGGAGGAAAGAATGCGTGGACTGATTGCTAATCTTATCAGGCTGTCAAAACAGGTTAGTTTCCGTTTACTCACACCTTACCAGCCCCCCACAACTGCTTCCTGAGTAACAAAGTTCTGCACTAATTAAATGATCAATCAGTTTATATAGGTAATGTTGAGCTATGTTTGCCAATCTCCATATAAACTTTCCTGATTTAATTGGATCTTTGCAGAGGGTGGACGTTGAGAAGCCTAGACACAGGACTGTAATCACTTCAGATATTCAACAACAAATAATGGCAATGAATCGAAAGGCTAGGGAAGAATGGGAGAAAAGACAGGCTGAAGCAGAGAAGCTCCGAAAAGCTAACGATGTGAGTGGTCTTAGATGCATTTCATTTCTGTAATATCCTTTGTTAATCTGTTGTATCTTTCGAGGATGAATCAAACATTTACTGAGCTTACAGATAATTGATATCTTCAAATGCAGCCTGAGAGTGATGACAAAGCTGAAGGTGACAAGGAGAAAGATGAAGGTCGTTCAAAAGCAGTAAAGGTATTTAATAACTCTGAACATCAGAACATAATCTCTCTCCGAAGGAAAAGGAAAAGTGTACTATAATTATGTAGTATGTCTTCTATACAGGCTAATAAGGAGGAGGATGACAAAATGAGGACAACCGCTGCAAATGTCGCAGCACGAGCTGCTGTTGGGGTGGATGATATGCTATCAAAATGGCAACTTATGGCTGAGCAAGCGAGACAAAAACGTGAAGGAGGTACTGACACAGCATCTGGTTCCCAGTCAGCAAAAGATTCCAACCGGAAGCCTCAGTCTACTTCTGGAAGAAATCTGAAGGATAATCAAGATGTTGAAAAGAGGACTACTTCAGCTTCTGCTAATGCATCTGGTAAGTACCTGAAGTAGTGTTTGAATTTACAATCTTTCCTATGTGTTGCTCCCTATCTCTCTCTCTTTTTCTTTTCCTTCTTTGGTGTTTCTTAACATCGTATGTGTCGTTTGGCAGGAGCTTTCAGGAAGCGTGGAAGGAACCAAGCTATCGTGCCTCCAATCAGGGTGGCACGTGCAATTTCTGTTAAGGATGTAATCGGAGTCCTCGAGAGGGAACCTCAGATGTCTAAATCTACACTGATCTATCAATTGTACGAAAGAATTCGTTCTGATTCTTCAGCTGAGTGATACCAAACAAATCTGAAACCTCCTTAACTTTTAGTACGATGGTTGGTCATGAGATAACTGCTCAAGTTGGGGTTCTGACTTACGGACAAGCGATTTCAGACCACTTTGTTGGTTGCATGGATGGGTAATTGATTCATGGAAACACTTTATGGCCTGAGGCACCAAGATGATGGTATCGAAGATTGTTTGATCTAGGTTCTCATAATTAATCATTCCAGGTAACCAGCTACACTGCTACATCATATAGGGATTATCTGAAGCGAGCTTATTTTCTTATCCCAAAAGTCATGGTCTTAGTGATAACACATGGCTTGAATTCTTGAAGATGATGTGTCTCTGTATTGATTGACCCTTGATCATGTGGCTTTGTCAACTTTCACGCAGGAGTTGTGGTGGTGATTACTGTCTAGAGTTGACTCAAATGCCTCCATTTCTTAATGTGTTTTTGTTGGTTGTTGTTTAAGAAACATTGAATGTCTTCCACTTATGTAAATTTCTACGATTATAGGATATAGTTTTATGTATAACTCGTTTTATTATTATATTCTTATTCAATATGAGATAATTTTGTTTATAAATTTTTGTTCTGACATTGAACCATGGACTTGTATTTCTGTCATAAGCTTTAACATCTACATAGGCAGAATCCCAGATGATTGCATACGGGTGAATATAGGGTTAGAGCTTTATGACATTACAGCTTCGCAATCATCATCATACCCAGTCTGAAATTTCGCAATAAAACGTCGTCTTAGCTCATGTATGTCTGCAACACAAAATCTTGGTAATTTATTCAATACACAATCAAAAAATGATGATATAAAAACAAAAGGAAAAACGTCTTAACCATTACAAGATGTACTGACAAGATCTAATAAGTTAAATAAGAAAGACAAAAGAATTTGAAATGAAATATGGTTTAAAGACATTGTCCTTTGATTAAAAGATTTCAAGTTTATTTTAAAAAATGTTAAATAAAAATAATTGATATATTTCAGTTTATAAAAATTTATTAATTTATAAACATATTAATTTTTAATAAAAGAGATTAAAGTGAAAAGAATCGAAAAGTTAAATTTTACATATTCAATAAATTTTTTTTAAAAGTTACGTCATAAAATGTCAATAATTGTTAATATTATATGTAATATAAAATAAAATATTCTTTATTTAAAAGAGCTATAAATTATAATCTCTTAAAATATAAAAATCAGTGATTAAAAAATTTAACTTGTTCAATAGTAAAACCTTGTATTATTACACTTTTTAGTTTAATTTTTAATTTTTCGGTTTGATTTACTTTAATAACTCTTATTGTTTATTAATTAATTACTCAATTTTAATAAACTAATAAATTTTTATAAAATAAAATAAAATAATTAATTTTCATTTAATAATTTTTTCAATTAAACTTTAAGAACAATCTTTTTCAAGAATATTTTAAATTCTTTAATACTATTCAATCTTTATTTAATTTTATGATGATCGAATACTGGTAGAACTTTTTAAATCTTAAATCTATAATGTTTTAACTTTCGGTTCAATTTTTAATTAATGTGAAATAATATTTCATTGTTGATATAATAAACACACGATAATGACGTATTATTACATC
>JANVCQ010000158.1:5325-22662 GCA_025531925.1 Erythroxylum plowmanianum | reverse complement strand
AACTCATTTGGTAATATTTTGTTATTTTTACTTATTTATAACTCAAAAACGATAATATATTAAAAATAAGAATCTTAATTACATAACTTGAACAAATAAATAATTAAAAAAGATAATATTATAAATTTAATATTTATATTAATTAAAAGTATTATTTATTTCTTTATAATATTATTTATTTATTTTATAAATCGTTCCGTCATATTTCATTAATTTTTTGTTTATTTGTAGTTTTAAATGGGGTCATATTAAAATTTAAAATTGCTAATTAAATCATTTTAAATGAAATTATGTAATAATCTTACAAAATATATAAAGATTTTATATAATATGCTGATTCAATAATAATTTTTAAAATATGAAAAATTAATAAAAATTGATATGAAAATTCAACAACTAATATTATTTAAAAATATTT
Source organism: Erythroxylum plowmanianum (assembly GCA_025531925.1). Classification (NCBI taxonomy): domain Eukaryota; kingdom Viridiplantae; phylum Streptophyta; class Magnoliopsida; order Malpighiales; family Erythroxylaceae; genus Erythroxylum; species Erythroxylum plowmanianum. Next base: position 22,244 of record JANVCQ010000158.1, on the reverse strand, counting down.
AACATATAACGAATCCAAAACATCAGTATTTAAAGATTATTGAGAAAACCTTTCAACCGCTTGAAATAGTTAATATTAGGCAATTAGCATAATCGTAAACAAATGCTTATTGACTGTCCTTTTAATAAAATTACTTTTCACTTTACATATGCTGAATTACTTAGATACTTCCTGTAAAGATATATAAACGTCACACAAAACAGTACAAACAAATCAAAGTATACGAAATCTTTCAATAAACAATTCAGGCAAATATACATTAAATTATATAGTACATAACACAAATTCACTGTAAAGTTTAAATTAAATTGAAGTATCTTTTATACAAACTTACAAACAAATTCACAAATACATATTAGATACAAGCCAAAAATCAAACAAAAAATTTACATTATTTTTAAAACAATACTCAGACTCTATTGGTTATTGCGGTTGTCTTGTCTCAGTCTTTATAAACATCGCTCATAACCTACGCAAGGCAAATCTATCGTACTAAGCATATAACTTAGCGAGTAATAACTAAACTATGCATAATTTGACAATTAATCATACTAAATGAAGTTATAACACAAGTAGATATTTAAATTTCAGAACAATTGCATAGTTAATATAACTGAGTATAAAAAAAAACACAATTCCTTTAGTTCAAAACATCATTTTGTTTATTTCAAAATTCAACATATATCAGAATATACAATCAAATGACTGCTAGTCCATCAACAAAAGTAGATAACGGGACTTATACAGAAGATATCATAATTGGTATCATATCACATAAGAGACTTACGTCTCAATAATATAAGACATCCAAGTGTCAAGAAGATACCGAAATGTCACAGAAGCAACTACTGAAGAACAATTAGTTGTTAATATGTAATACTATATAATATGGTCTATCTTGAATGGTACATTGAGGATGTTTTTTTTAATGACGTTTCATTTAGTCAAGTGAGGACATTAATATTGAGTAATTATTCATAAAGTTTTATCACACATATATATATATATATATATATAAAGATTTACAGTTACTAAAGTTTTATTATCAATTGATCAGCATGAAATAATACATAAAGGGTCGATTAGACTGAATTTCTTTATAATGTATTATTTAAATTTCAATCATTGTATTTTTTTGAAAATTATTATTTATTTCTTTATAATACTATTTAGTTATTATATATCTCATTTTGTAATATTTTGTTATTTTTACTTATTTATAACTCAAAAACGATAATATATTAAAAATAAGAATCTTAATTACATTATTTAAACAAATAAATAATTAAAAATATCATATTATAAGTTTAATTTTTATGTTCATTAAATGTATTATTTATTTTTTATAATATTGTTTTTTATTTTATAAATCGTTCCATCGTGTTTCATTAATTTTTTGTTTATTTGTAGTTTTAAATGGGGTCATATTAAAATTTTAAAATTCTAATTAAATCATTTAAAATGGAATTATGTAATAATCTTACAGAATATATAAAAGGTTTATATAATATGCGGATTCAATTATAATTTTTAAAATATGAAGAATTAATAAAAGATTGATACGAAAATTCAACAACTAATATTATTTAAAAATATTTAACATATAATGAATCCAAAACATAAGTATTTAAAGATTATTGAGAAAACCTTTGGACCGCTTGATAGTTAATATTAGGCAATTAGCATAATCTTAAACAAATGCTTATTGACTGTACTTTTAATGAAATTAATTTTCACTTTACATATACAATATTTTTTTCTTTTATTAATTTTTTATATACATGCGTAATAATTAATATATTAGTTAGTAAATTAAATAATAATATCGATGAAGATAAAAATATCAATAGGTTGGGTTAAGCTAGGTTCGGGTTGCTCCTGTCCTAACTTGATTATGGACTGATCAGTTCATCATATTTTAAAAAATTCATAAAATAATATTATTTTTAAAATAACAAATCAGGCCAAAGTAACCCGTGACTCATCCGACCTTGACCCGAGACTAATTAGGTCAACAATGATCAACCGGGGCTAAAATATGGTGGGGGCGCAGATTTTGACCAGAGAAGTGACGACTGTGAGTATATCAAACAATGGGTCAATATCGCTTTTATGACTTCTTGTACCCCCCTTTTTTTATAAGGTGGAATCGCTCACTCCGGTCAGATAGAATAGTGAGGGGGCAAATCACGGTCTGATCTCATTTAGTTTTTCAGAACGACGGTCCAGTGCCCGGTATGTATAAGAAGTTACCATATTGAATGAACTCCCATATTGTCACTGTCGAGACTCGAACATAAGACCTTATATCCAATTTCCTTTCTAATGACCAAATGAGTTACCTGTGCAGGCATTTTTACGGCTTCTTGTTTTGTGCATTTGTGATTTAACTCAGTAGCCTTAAACGTCATAGGTACCTTTCCAAACACACGACATCTTACTGCGACTATATTCCAATCCTATTATATTAAATTTCGTTCACATATTTATATAAAATATAAATATGTGAATAAAATATAATATAATAAGAATATTATAATTAAAACAAGAGTTCTTATTCCTTTTCAAATGAAGTGGCATAATTTTTTACATTTTCATTTATAACTTACAATAAAATAATAAATTATACCTTTATGATAGGATAAGATTATGTACTATTATATCTTTTCAAATTTTGTGTTAGTGCAGAATTTAGCTGAGTGTTGAAGATGATGGTGATAATAATGAATAAAATAATAAATTATAAGTAATCAATATTAACGTATTTGGTATCATCTTTTCATTTTAATCATATTATGCAAATATTTTAAGTAAATTTCAACTGATATAATCATGAATTTTATAGATTAAAAAATTAATTTAAAAAAGACTATATTTGATAATTCAAAAATTCAAAATATTATTTTAATTTTTTAAAATTTTTTAATAGTTCATTGTCTCATTCAGAGAATACGTGATCTGACTTACACAAGTCGAGGCCCAGTAGTACACAGGTGATCCAGAAGAACTGGCCCATGGCACATCCGCAATATTGACCCAAATCAAGGGGCCATTTTCAAGTAATGACGGTAGATTTACATTTTTCAATTAATTTTCGCGCCATTTCTCTCTCTGAAGGAAAAAGGAAAAGCCTCCACCGTTGGCTTCGATATTCTCTGCCTCATCAGATTCTCTCCAAAAATCCGATCGCTTCAACTTTTTGTTCCTTCTTTTCGCAAGCCAAGAATCACTTTCTCTCTTTCAGATTCTCCTCTCTTTTCTTTTCTTTTTTTTTTTGTTGGAATTTTTTGTTATCTGTTTGGGTGGATCGTTGCTTTTTAATGGAGGATGCCTCCTGTTGCGTTGTTCCTCTCTTCTCTACTCTTGCTTTTTTTTTTGGTTTTTCTCTTCTTCGCATCTGTCGTTTTCTTAGTTTACCGGGCTATTTCTATACATACCTTTAGCTTCTTCCTTCTTCAATGGCACCTCCTTCGTCTCTCAACTACAACTCTAACCCCTGCGTTTACGGTACGATCCTCTCAGCTCCTTTTTCACTTGATTCCGAAAAGTTTTCAGTCTTACGTCTATTGATATGGAATTGAAGATTTGGACGTTAATTAAGCAGGGGACTTTGTTTCTTCGTACGCAGAGAGGAAATCGGGGCTTATGAAATGGCTGAGTAAGCTTTTTAAGAATTGGTCTAGTCACGGTGGTGGTGCTGGCAGTGGCAGTGGCCGACGTCCGCAGGTTGTCGGAGACGAGAACGTGATGTGGCGTGCGCCGGCTAGACCTCTGGTAATTTTACTATTTATTTTCACATTCTGATACGGTTTTCACCATAGTATACGTCATCGTCTTCGAGAATCTTATATAGGTTAATTAACTCGTTGACGTATGAATGATGCGATCCTAAACAACATTTGGTGTAAAGTTACATGCATATATCTTTACTTTTCACAAGCTTTATAATCCCTTAATTACTGTATAAAGATGTTTCATGTGAACAATTTGTTTCCGAACAAAACTTTACTTCACATGCAAGCCACATGGCTCATGCAAGGGCTTTATTCAGAATTGTTATTGATTTGAAAAGAACAAGAAAGTTTCTGGTTTTCTAAATCAAAATCTTCTTTTCGCAAGATTCCCGAGTCAGTTAAGTGATCATGCAGCGTTTGATGACCTCAGAATAGCAAGACTCACTGTTTACCCGATACTTTCTTGACATTGTGATCAGTGGTTGGTTGTGTTTGGATGTTAGAGTGAGTTGATTTGTTTAGGGTAACTACACTGAGCCCTTAACTTCTTTTTAATGTTAGTTCTTGTGTTCTAAAAATTATTATTTAGTTATCTTTTAATCATCACACAATCTTATGGTGACCCTTGTGTTTATGGTAGAGTAAGTAGTTTATTTATAACCACTTGCAAAATGTTTTAACAATCTATTGCCATGTTACAAGCTCAACCAATCGCACAGCCAAATCTTCTAGGCAACAACTGTCACTAATCAATTGGATTTGGTATTATTAATATGATCTTTTGATTCTCAGCAGGACGATCACTCTAGGGCTGAGAAGGAGAAGGAAGATCTGGATCAAGCCATTGCACTTTCCTTGGGTGATGATTGGAGAAGACCAAATGGTCCGTCTCTATCCCCCTTGGGACTTTTTAAGTTAAAGGCACGCAAGTTCTTACTTGTACTTTAGTAGGGGTTCGTGTTAACTGACAGCGATTTTTGAGCAGGGTCTCGGTGGAGAGGAAACAATGACGACGAACTAACAAGGGCTCTTCCTGATAGTTTAAATCCTTCTTTATACCCTCCTTTTGCCCCCGCCCACTACTATCCCAGGAGTTATAGGTACAGTGTTCAATTGGAGTTGTGATTTACAATAAGCTGACACCCCATACATTATCTCGATCATGGGTGTCTATCCTCAAGTTCAATAAAGAAATTCAAGATGCTTTCATGCTAAAATCTTCTGCTTTGACGTTAGTGTGTAATCTGATTACTTTTTGGGAAAAAAAAGGGCAACACAATCAACTGCAAGGTTGACGCTCTTTAAAATCTCAATCATATATTTTGACTTGTAATGGATATTTATGCCTGCATCATGTAGAGTGTGTGGAGGTTGCAGTCGTGACATTGGTTATGGCAATTATTTGGGATGCCTTGGAAAGTTTTTTCATCCAGAGTGCTTCCGTTGTCATGCTTGTAGTTATCCCATTACAGAGAATGAGGTAGTTTCTTTTTCTTGAATCTGCACCTCTCTTTCTTCCTAAAAAATGAGTATCGTTATCTGGGGGTTTTCTTTCGTCAAACTGTTAACTTGCTTTTTCTTTTTCTGTTGATCCAAGTTTTCTTTGTCAGGGAAGGATCCCTATCACAAGTCTTGTTTCAAAGAGTTGACACATCCCAAATGCGAAGTCTGCCGCCAATTTGTAAGATGATGCTAGTCTGATTAATATTAACTCTAATGTTATGCGTCTTGTGTCTATGAAGCACCTTTTATGAACTTAAATGTCTTAACTGCATACATTCTTAAGACAACGGAAGCCTATCCCTTCTCAGTTGGCTGTTCCACTTGTGACACTTGTCAGGACACCTGCAGTATTTCTTCAGTAAACAGAGCTGACGGTGTATAATGAGATTAAAATCCACTGATGTTCTGAAGAACTTGATATCCGAATTGCAATTTGGAGATTCTGAATTTAACAGTACATACGATCTTATGATTCATGGAAGAATACTTAAAATAATAGAATGTAGTCGTAATTGTTGTTTCTTTGGCATAACTATGAAATTAATAAAAGTGTAAGCAGAGTTCGTAACTAACTTCGTTAAAATCTGTTTGAAGGTAGTCATTACTCTTTTAACTCAGGAGATTGTGCATATTTTGCAACTTGGTTGCTTTCTTCATCATTGAAATTTGCTGAAATTGGCCGAACTTAGTTGCATACTTTTTTAGGAAAAAGAAAGTGACGTTTAGTACAATTTGTAAACTTTTAATTTGACTAATTTGCATATGCCAACAAATGCACCCGACTTGATTGAGTATATGCTTTATCGGAAAAGAAGTATCTTTTAGTACAATCTGTAAACTTTTAATTTCACTAATTTGCAGATCCCAACAAATTTAGCTGGCTTGATTGAGTATAGATGCCATCCATTTTGGTCCCAAAAGTACTGTCCAGCACATGAGCATGACGGTACAGCTCGTTGCTGTAGTTGTGAACGACTGGAGGTACTTACCCTAGGAAATGTAATAAATCTCTCATACTATTTTGGAGAATGAAATGAATTCAATACTGATATTCAGATTCTGTAGTCTTGTAATTCAACATACTATTCTCTGGAAGATGGACGAAGCTTATGCTTAGAATGCATGGAATCTGCTATTATGGACACCGGTGATTGCCAACCTCTTTACCATGCCATCAGGGACTATTACGAGGGAATGAATATGAGGCTGGACCAGCAAATTCCGATGCTTCTTGTTGAAAGACAAGCACTTAATGAAGCTATTGTTGGGGAAAAGAACGTAATATACGATCTCTTGATCTATATTTTGGGCGTATTACTTCCACGTTTGTTTATGTCGTGATATTGTTTGTACCAGGGCTACCATCACATGCCTGAGACAAGGGGTTTATGTCTTTCTGAAGAGCAAACTGTTACAAGTGTATGATGTCATGGCTATCTGGTTTTGTTTTACTAACCTAGGACGTGTAACCAAAAACTTAACATGATTTTTCCTCATCTGATTGATTTGATTGTACATAGATACAAAGAAGGCCAAGAATTGGAGGCTACAGACTAGTAGGAATGAGAACCCAACCCCAAAAGCTGATCAGGAAATGTGAAGTCACAGCAATTCTTGTGCTCTATGGTCTTCCAAGGTAATATTACTAATTTTTTGCGTGGCAAACTTGTCTACTGGCAGTTAGGCCACACATTGCGGTTTACTAAAACCTTAAGAGTTTAAAACCAAGCAACAGATGCATAAACGTGTAGGCCTAAAAACCTTAAGTGGAAATCAGTAAGTTGTACTTGAAAGTATTCAGACACCTGTGTTCTTCTGCAATAGTTTACTCGGTTTATTGTATCGGGCGGTTGGATTTTTATTATATCGGCCTTTAATTTTGGCACGGGCAGAAATTGATACGTTTTCTTCTTGTTGGGATATTAACCAACTTCAGATTATGCCGAAATTTGTTTGTAATATATATTATGTTACTTTTCATGTCCTGAGAATTCCATTAATTGGGATTGATTTGCATCAATCTTTTGTTGGATATTTTTGGTGGATTCAGATTGCTAACAGGAGCAATTCTTGCCCATGAGTTGATGCATGGTTGGTTACGACTTAAAGGTAGAAAGACAACCATCTCGATGGTCTCCTTAGGGTTTTTCTGTTTTTCCTTTCTTGCATAAAGTACTTTACTCCATTCATTTCTTCCTACACAAATTCAGGATATCGTAACCTAAATCCGGACGTAGAGGAAGGTATCTGCCAAGTACTATCATATATGTGGCTCGAGTCAGAAGTGTTGCCAAGATCCAGAGGCATGGCATCTACATCAGCAGCTTCCTCTTCATCATCTGTTTCAAAGAAAGGTGGCAAATCTGATATGGAGAACAAATTGGGTGAATTCTTCATGCACCAAATTGCTCATGATGCTTCAACAGCTTATGGTGAAGGATTCAGAGCAGCTAATGCTGCTGTTAACAAATATGGTTTACGTCGCACCCTGGACCACATTCACTTTACCGGCAACTTCCCGTTGTGAAATTGAAACCAAAACAACAAAGGTCATGTAGTTTCTACTTCATCTGATCTTCTCTTATTCTCATTCTACACAATTATTATACTCATGCGGCGGATTCAACTTGTCGTATTGATATAGTATCACAACACCCCACTTTTCATGGGTTCTCAAATCCAATAATATCGTTTCTATTATGGCCTTTAGTATCCACGCTCTTGAGACTATGCATTACATGTTTCTATTTAGATGCAGAGAGTATCATTCTGTGAAAGAGATTGGTTAAGAGTAACCGGTGAAGACGAAGCCAGAGAAATACAAAGCTTAGTAAATCTAGTAATGTAAAACAAGACAGAAACAGAACATACCATATTTCTGTTCACTAAAGTGTATTTATATTATATCAGCTCCCAGAACAAATCTGCTCTTGCTTCTTGTTGCACGGTCTTTTGATTCAGTTAAAGAAATGGGAAAAGAAAAAGCAACAATCTTTCAAGAAAACGGAAGATGATTTTCTTCTTCCACTTCCTAAGAGTCCATTTTTAAGCTTTGATTCACTATATGGTCAAGGCAATTGCTGACAAATAAACATATTGATAATGTGATGGTTTCCAATAAATCAATTGAATAGTTTCAAAAAATCTGGGAAGAAATTAACTTGCATAAGTTGGAAATACATAGAAACAATACACACTAAACTTACAATAGGAAATATGTTGCTTAATTAGAACAACAGGCTCTTCTGTTGGTATCTCCAGACATGTTGGAAACATTTATTGTAGTGCCTTGAGGAAGTCCAGTTGAATTAGCTGCTTCTTGTGCAGCCAGAGCTTTCTTACTAATAATTTGATAGATATCCAATAAAATGGTCTGAAATGCCTTCTCTACATTGTATGCTTCAAGAGCTGAAGTCTCCAGGAACGACAAACACTCCTTCTCAGCCAATGCTTGAGCATCTTCTGCAGCAACTGCTCTCAGATGGTTCAGATCAGACTTATTACCAGCCATCATTATGACTATGTTAGAGTCTGCATGGTCCCTAAGTTCCCGGAGCCACCTTTGGACATTATCAAAGGTTTGTCTCTTTGTTATATCATAAACCAAAAGTGCACCAACTGCACCTCTGTAGTATGCACTTGTTATGGCTCTATACCTCTCTTGTCCTGCTGTGTCCCATATCTGCGCCTTCACTGTCTTCCCTTCTACCTGCACCAAACTAGTATATCTTAAATTTCAGAACACGGGTTGTGAACGATTATGATAATTACGGACGATACCGAGATAAATCATACGAAATGTTGGTTTCAGGATGGCTTAAAAGTCTGATAGAGATAGTTCTTTCTTGATCTTCACGTTCAATTTCTTTAGAAATTCATGTTTGGAGGTATGAAAAACGAACCTGGAGAGTTCTTGTGGCAAACTCAACGCCAATGGTGGACTTGGACTCGAGGCAAAACTCGTTACGAGTAAACCTGGAAAGGATGTTGGATTTACCAACCCCGGAGTCTCCGATCAGTACGATCTTGAATAAATAATCGTATTCATGATCCACCTTGTATGCCATTTCTTCTTCTTCTTCTTCTTCTTTTTCTTCTTTTATCTTTCAGACTCACTGAAAACTATTTGACCAAATCACAATTCATATCATATCCTAGTCGTTTCTTAGAAAAGAACAATGGAAAAAAAGAAAAACACAGGCCATAAAAGAAGAGAGGAGAGTTTTAGTTTTTTTTGCGTTTTTGTAAAGTGGGAGTTTCAGAATGCTGTTCCTTGTACATAGGAACGAGAAAGAAAACAGAATAACGGAAAAAACGGCATTCGCAACGGCTCTTTATTTGGGTTTAAAGAAACTTGAGGTCTCTTTTCAGCCGCATAAAGACATTTACATACAACACTTACTAGAAATTTTTTTTTTTTAGATTTAAGAAAAGCCGCAGTGGGCCGAGCGGGCACCTCTTTTTGAGGTCATAATTAGCGCATCACTATACAGGCAGGTTAAGAGGGCGCATCTTATCATCGAGAGCTCAATTAATACTTCACCTATGATTAAAATTTCGGTTGTTTCAGGCTCTTATAAGAGGGACTAACATAAAATCGAACCTGAAATTTGACCGAAGCTAAGCTCCGCTCTCAACCGTAATGTCAAAAGAAGATTGTTTGATACAATTTTAGATAAGTTTTTTCTTTCAAAATGATTTAAAATATTTCATAATGAGAAAAACTTTGTAAATCATGCAAACAAAATAAGAAGTTAAAATTTTTATAAATCTTTGTAGAAAAGTTAATTAATTATTTTTTAAAATTTGTAATTTGTAATTTTTAAATTTAAATTTAAATTATTGTTGATATAGTTTATGTTTAAATTATTATATTACTGATTAATAAATATAATAAAAATTGAGAAAATAACTTAAGTTATCTCTACATTTTCCACTTTTTTAAATGAAATTAAGAAGATTTTATAAAATATTTGGTGTATATAATAATTTATTTGATAATGTTTAACATATATAGATTAGAAAATTTGTTTCTAAAAAATTACACAACTTCAAACTTTTGAATATCATTAAGAATTCAAATTAAATTTTCAGAGGCAGTCTCATCTAATTTTTTCTTAAATCTAATCTTCCATAAATATAATCAAATCAAGGGTTAAAGTAGACAAGCAGAAGTGACCTGATTGGTTTCAACTCCTCACTTAAGACTCTCCCTTATAGAAAGTCTTGAGTTCAATTCACCAAAAAAGAGGGGAGAGGAAAATTTTTCCTGTTGATGATCCTCTAATCTCCTGGGAATGCTCATTGATCGGATTAATTATAGACGTCTCGCTTCTGGTAGTAGTATGAGAGTTGGAACTACTAAGGAATCCAAGGCTTATGAGAATCTGATATTAAGCAAGGACAATGATCAATTAGCAGCTGACCAATCAGTATGTGACAACTCTTTGTGCGTAAATATACAGGCTACGTATGAATATGAGAAATCTTGAAATTCTAGATTTACCTCTTCTAGGATTCTTGGGACGTGGTCTTAGGCAGGGACAGACTCAAAAAGTTTTTTTGTCCTCCCCGTCAAGCAAGTACTCATCAAAGTGTTAAAAAGGTTAGTCCTGAAATAGACAGGTAAATTGAAATTTTTAGAGGCATTGGGGCTTGCCCCCAATGTGATTTATCCACAGGGACTTAGAATTAGTCCAGATATCTAATGTATATATAAAAAAAAAATTTCAGGGGTTAAAGTAGATTTTCAATAAGTTGATAAAGGTAAAGCTTACTTTTTGTTCTCCCCGTCAAGCAAGTACTCATCAAAGTGTGAAAAAGGCTAGTCCTGAAATAGACAGGTAAATTGTCAGTCTATGTCTTAATCCACGGACGCTATATGTAATAATATATATATAAATCTGTGGGTTAAATGATAAATCGACCTATATAATGTGAATCGATCTTTTTTTATTTAAGTCTTTATGCTTTAAAAATTATTATTTATCATTTATAATATTATTTAACTACCACACAACTCTATATATTATTTATTTTTGTATTTAGATTTTTCAATACGTGCGATAATAACTTTTAAAATATAATAATTAAAATTATAAGTTTAATCACATGCTAAATATGCAAAGAAAGTGTCAAAACCCTAGCAGACGTTCTTGCAGCTTGCACCCATTGTTAAATCACATGCTAAATATGCAAAGAAAGTGTCAAAACCCTAGCAGACGTTCTTACAGACTTGCACCCATTGGTCGGTATGAACATCGTCCAACGACTTTTCAAACCCTTACTAGACGTATCTTACAACTAATTATAAAGAAATTATTAATTTCCACGACCTTGATATTTAATATTTAATGAACACCTGACCTGTCCAAAGAATACGATATTTACTTTAAAAACTCCATCGTAGTAAAGTTTGATCCTCTGAATCTATGTGTTGAACATCTAGAATTACTTTTACCAGCACGATAATATTTATAAATAAAGCTAGAAGTTAATTAGGGAGTCTACCAATAGAACATATCAATTTTTCATTTACCGAGAGGTTGAAACCATTCAAAAAATGTCCACAAAAGAGACTTAGAATTTGTTGGATCAGAGAGATGAAGGTAACGATAAGAGGTGAAAAAATAACTAAATTTGTATAAACGGTTGACATTGCCGGGAGATGCCACGAAGCAGAATCATCAATTGTATCATATTAAGGAGTCTACCGAAGACGAGAGAAAAATTGGATTAAGTTCAAATGAGTTTATATCTTAACCCGACACTTAAAAATAATAAATTATTAGACATCTTTTATATGTAATTTACTTTATTTTCTACATAAAAAAGTCTGCTTATAAATTTTTTAATAATTAATATATCTTATGAATAAATTAAGGTGTGGAAGAAATTTATAGGAATTGACAGGAACATTATGGTTTGAAATATAACTTGAGTGGGATAGTTTTTCAAACGTTATTAATGCTTCTAATGTCAAAATAGTGGTAAATCAAAGAAGCTTCTAAAAGGGTGAGCAATTCCTTCTATTCACATTGGTCTCTTAAATTTAACATTAATTTTCTTAATTTTCATAATTTCTGAAACCTATTTTACAATACGGATATAAATATCTAACCTTCCTTCCTTTTGCCTGAGCAAGTATTACTATTGTGTTAATTATCCAACAAAGAGACATTAATGGATGCTATTAAGAGCTTTCTTCGGATGCTTCTTGTACTTTGGATCATCTCATCCTTCTCTTCATATCCAACAGAAGCAGAAGCCAGACCAATGTCACTGAGAAGAGGTAAGAAATTGAGAAACTAGTTGTGAAAATGAAGCTTCTCCATAAGAATATACTACTTTGTATTCGACATGTTTTGTTTTTGTTTTTGTCACAGAGAATGTTTAGTTACTGTTGATATTGTCTTCTTCTGTACTATGACTGTTTAGTTACTGTTGATATTGTCTTCTTCTGTACTATGTTTCAGGAAATACTGCAAAAGGGTTTTTCGCAAGCTTAGGATTGGACTGCAAAGTCCTGAAGAATGAATGCACGAGTTCCGCGGGATCTTCATGCGAGAAGATACAGTGCAAACCCTGGAAATCCCAGAAAAAGTCTTCATACCAACATATATATGATTAGATGTAAGGCTACGGGTTCTAGGTGTGAGATACTACGATGCATATTGAAGGTGTGATTTCAGGGAAGCTCCTAATATTTTACAGGCATTGAGCAAAGTAAAAAAAAAAAAGGGTTCTATCTTTACTTATTTTTGAGCCCTCGTATAAAATAAAAATAAATAAAATATAGATCCTTTTTATTGTTCAGGTCAAGAATAGACTCTATTTTATTTCATTTTATTTTTTATAAGAATAAAAATAAGCCTTATTTTATTATTTATAAGAATAGATCCTAGGGCTCACCTTACCCTTGCTCTTGCCCATGTCGGCCGTGGTGATTTGTATTTTAATATTTTACAAAAAAATTTAAGGAAAATTTTACCCCTTATTTAAGTTTTAAAAAAGGGAGATATGTTTGGCAATTCTTTTTTTAACTTAAATTGGGAAAAAAGGAATTTTTTTTTATTGTATAGCAATTTACATTTTTTTAAATATAGGATTCTTTTTTGATTTTTTGTTTTATAATTACCTATAAATTTCAAAAAATTACCTATAAAAATAATTAGATAGAATAGCATCGACCTTGTCAACGGATAATGATAGCACGAAATCTGGATAAATACCAATCGCTATTACAGGAAGAAGGATAACAATAGAAATAAATAACTCCCAAAGTCCCGAATCAAAACAATAAGAATTGGAGGCATTAAACAGCTTGTATTTATAGAACATCTGGCGTAACATAGATAATAAATAAATTGGAGTTAATATCATTCTAACTGCCATTACAAAAGTAATTAGTATTTTTGGTATTAAAAGAAATTTTTGGTTAATAATTATTTCAAAAAAACTATCAATTCAGCAAAAAAAATCGCCCATGCCCGACAATGCAAAGGAGGTTAATGATAAGATACTGAACATCATGAATATGCAATTGGGGTTATAGATTTTCAGTTTATGGGGGGTAGTATGGGATTCGTAGGAGGCGAGAAAATCACTCGTTTGATCGAGTATGCTACCAATCAAATTTTACCTCTTATTCTAATGTGTGCTTCCGGAGGAGCTCGCATAGAAGAAGGGAGCTTGAGTTTGATGCAAATGGCTAAAATATCTTCCGCTTTATATCATTATTAATCGAATAAAAAGTTATTTTATGTATCAATCCTTACATTTCCTATGACGGGTGGGGTGACAGTTAGTTTTGGTATGTTCGGGGATATCATGATTGCTGAACCCAATGCCTACATTGCATTTGTAGGTAAAAGAATAATTGAATAAACATTAAATAAGATAGTACCTGAAGATTCACAAGCGGCAATTAACAGAGTAACGATGATGCATATTTTGATATATTTTAAAGGAGTAATTTGTATTTTATAATTTTATAATTTTGTGTGTTTTTTTATATATTAATATTATTAAAACATTACTCGTTGTTTTTTAAATAAGGTACAAAAATGATTAATAGAGATAATAATATGAATTATTTATTTTTTGTGAACATATAAATTATACTTTTGAGTAATGTTTAAATAAATTATGATTGTAATCATGTGAGCTGTGATATTGTATAGACTATAGACTAATTTGGTGGTTCAGACAATCAAAAACTAACTAAAACCTAATTTTAGTAAAGTTTGAAGTATTACTGATATTGTTTTCAAAATATTAATAAATAATAATATGAATTTTGGCCTTTTAAGTATCTTCTTAGAGCAAATAAGTTAGATGCTTTTACAAAATTCATTCATCGGTGCCATTTGTTTCGTGTAATGTTAATAGCAATAGTAATAAGAAGTAGGAATAAAGAGTCTGATCTATGAGTCTAAATTTAGGTTTTTTAATAGATTCATGAGTTCAATTAAGTTCATACTGACTTGAGGTTCAATTATTTTAAATAAAAGAATATCGTTTTGCCTAATTAAAAAAATACATTATTCTTTATTTTTAATTTTAAAAAATTAACCGGGCTAACCTATAGACCGATTCATTGTCATTCCTACTAAAAAGATTTGGTAACTACACTTTAAAAGGAGGCGAAATTGGCTAATGATAATCTCATGTTATACTTAAATTTATTATGCTAAACACAAACTTGTTCGAACTTATCTAACATTATCTAACAAATTTAGGCCGTCAACAACTAATTAAAGCCTGATGCAACTGCTGACGTTTTGATTTAGAACCTTCCAATTCTCACAAGAGAAACACGATGTGCAGTTCACACATTTTGTCTTGCCAATTGTCAGAAAACATTTCCAAATTTTAGCTGACATTTTGATTTAGAACTTTCCACTTCTCATAATGCTGGAGTCAATCAAGAGAAACATGATGTGCAGTTCACACACTTAGTCCAGCCAATTGTCAGAAAACATTCCCAACTTTTTAATTGATGTCAAATGTGATTAGGAATCTAATTTTAGAAAGAGATGAACATATAAGTAGAAAGGACCCATAAACCTAATATTTTAAAGTTTTGGGTTGAATTGTGGTGTCAAAGTCCATAAGTATGTTTCATTATTAGGTTCATGATGTAGATCTCCCGTAAAAGTGGGCTCTTCAGATCCAACAAGTAGTATCAGAGCTGATAGTTCGGCAAGCGACGAGTATGGAGCTGGTAGTAGGATCCCGTGGTTGCTTCCCCACGAAGAAGAGCAAGGAGACTGTTAGTGGACCCAGACCAGTAGAGTAAAAAGGCTCTTGGTGACGCCATATATTCGACTTGTTAAGTAAAAAGACTTTCACTCAAGGGGCCATCCAAATTTAATGTGAAAATTCACACTTGAGGGAGAAATTGTGGGGGTATCAGGTGTGAGTAGGAATCTTGCATTAGAAAAAGATGAAACTAGTGAAGGACATAAAAGTAGAAAAAATCCATAAACTTAATATCTTAAAATTTTGGGTTAAAGTGTGGTGTCAAAGTCCATATTTATATTTCATTATTAGACTTATGATATAAATCTCTCGTAAAAATAGGGTCCTCAGATCCGACACTTTTAACTACCAAGTTGTAGTAATGGATTCAACTTTAGAACATCACCGAGCTTTAATGAGTTCAAGCAACTGGATCAGTTGTATGTTATGTGGTCAATTCAAAGCTTGGTTCGACTTCGATGATGCTCCAGAATTTTGTGAACTTGACCAATTCAAATCAACTTTGAGAATTTAATAAGGAATCAAAACAGCTTCTTGTTTAGTTAAACCTGTCGTCAGAACCTATAGTCTGTATACATTCAGCCCAGGAAATGGAAGATTCAGAACTGCTGGTATGCAAATTGCTCGATAAAATGTCAAAAGACATAATCCTGGAGAATGTCAAGTCGCTTTAGCATAATAAAGGCAACTTCGAACTCCAAGCTCCTGAGGTCAAAAATCAATTCCAAGTAACGGAATTTTAACAAAGAGAATTGTTAGGTAGAGATACTTTAACTTGCAAAAGTCATTTAGAACCGGTGGATCACTTGATTATGAGCCTCTCAACAGGTAGTTTACACATGTTAATCTACAAATTATGCCTTTTGTATTCTATTCTTTTAGTATATCGGTATAATGAAAACAATTCATAGTGAAAAATAAAAAACTCTAACCGTCTGTACACGTAACCATATTTTGGTCAACCACGTAAATCTGTGTGTTCGTTTATTTTCCGCATTGTTCTTTGATTATTGTGATTGATCGTTCATAACAATTGCATAATCACTTGGATCATAGTATGGCTGGGATTGAATTAAGTCAATAAGTTTAGTATCTTTAATTTGGTATCAATCTTTATCCTAAATTGAAAATTGAAATGTTACATTTTTAATTCTTAAATTAACTGTCTTTTTAGAATAAACTAATCAAAATGATTTCATTTGATGTTAAAGTAATATTATTTTAAATCAGTATATTAAAACATTATGGTTTGAAATATAACTTGAGTGGGATAGTTTTTCAAACGTAATTAATGCTTCTATTGTCAAAATTGTGGAAAATCAAAGAAGCTTCTAAAAGGGTAAGCAATTCCTTCTATTCACATTGGTCTCTTAAATTTAACATTAATTTTCTTAATTTTCATAATTTCTGAAACCTATT
>JANVCQ010000156.1:0-11955 GCA_025531925.1 Erythroxylum plowmanianum | reverse complement strand
TATCACATATGCAATGCAACAACCTAGCATGTCCCAATTTACCATTATAACCTTCCCATCGGTGACGGGATGTTACACTATGTCCCCTAGAGTGTCTTCTCTAGTAGCAACTCATGTTGATTTGAGCCCTTCAAGCTCCTCTGAAAGGCCTTAAAAGATGAGAAGCCTTGAAGAAATTTATTCAAACATTAATGAAATCAACGAATATGCTCTCTTTTATATGTTTGTAGGTACAGAACCATTAAACTTTGAAGATGTAGTAGAAGATCAAAAAAGGAGAAAGGCCATGGATGAAGAAATAAATTCCATTCACAAAAATGATACATGGAGATTGAAAATTTTTTGAAAAGACAAGCATGTTATTGGTGTCAAATGGATTTACAAAATCAAGAAAAATGAAAGAGGAGAAGTTCAAAGCTCGATTGGTTACTAAAGGATATAGCCAACAACGAGGCATTGATTATGATGAAGTCTTTGATCCAGTTGCTTACTTGGAAACAATCAGATTAATCATGGCATTGATTGTATAAAACAAATGGAGAATTTATCAAATGGATGTCAAATATGCATTTTTTGAATGGAAACTTCGAAGAGGATGTTTATATTGAATAACCTCCTATGTTGTCAAATGTCATAAAAATAAAGTGTTGAAGTTGAAGAAGGCCTTAAATGGTTTAAAGTAAGCACCAAGAGTTTGGTACAACCACATTGATAATTACTTTGCTTAAAAGGAGTTCATAAAATGTCCACATGAATATGGTCTTTATGTGAAGAAAAAGGAGAATGGAGATATGTTAAATGTTTGTTTGTATGTTGATAACTTAATTTTTATAAGAAACAATTCAACCTTATTTGATGAATTTAAAAAGGAGATGATTGCAGAATTTGAGATGACTAATATAAGGCTTATTTCCTATTATCTTGGAATTGAAGTGAAGCAATCTAATGGAGGCATTTTTGTCTCATAAAAAAATTATGCAATGAGATTTTGAAAGAATTCAACATGGAAAATTGTCAACCGATTTCTACACCAATTGAATGTGAAGTAAAGCTATCAAGATTTGATGATGGTGAAAAGGTAGATTCAACTATGTATATAAAGCTTGTTGTAAATTTATGTATATAAAGCTTGTTGGAAATTTAAGGTACTTGACTTGTTCTAGACCTGATATTCTTTATGAAGTTGAAATTATTAGTCGATATATGGAGTCTCCATCTATCACTCATTTTAAGGCTGGTAAAAGGATTTTGAGATATGTTAAATGAATTCTTGATTATGACTTATGTTATTCATCTTCCAAGGATTGCAATCTAGTTGGGTACAACAATAGTAATTGGGGAGGTGATGTTGATTATAGAAGAAGTCCTACTGGTTTTTTGTTTAGACTTGGAGATGTTGCATTTACTTGGAGTTTAAAGAAGCAACCCATCATAACTCTTTCAACATGTGAAGCAGAGTATGTGGTTGCTACTGCTTGTGTTTATCATGTTGTATAGTTGAGAAAATTGTCAAAATCGATGTATATGTCACAAGAAACTACTGAGATTTTTGTTGACAACAAATCTGCAATTGCATTAAGAAAAAAATCCTATTTTCCATGACAGGAGCAAGCACATAAATATAAGATTTCATTTTATACGAGAGTATATCAGCAAGAAGGAAGTGTAGCTCAATTATGTGAAATCTCATAATCAAATTGCAGACATATTTATCAAGGCATTGAAGGCTGAAGATTTTGTAAGACTGAGAGCAAGACTTGGCATATCCAAATTTTGAGTTTAAGAGGGAGTGTCGAAGATATAAACTCAAAATATATGTGTTATTATCTCTAAAAGTTTGTGTCAATTTTAGCCCAACCTAGCCCGATTTTGGCTCGAGTTGATCGAGCCACGAACCAAAATTGTTCAGCCCGACCGGGCCACTAGCCAAGGTTAGGCCGAGTCCAACCCTGCTAGTGACCTGACCAAAAAGATTAAAAAAAGGTGTCATTTTAAAAAAAAATATCAAGAATGGGTCAGGCCAGCCCATTGGCTACCTAACCTAAAGGTCGAGCTAAGCCGACCCAAGAGCGGCCCGGGGCCGACCTGGCCATTGACATCCTTAGTTTCTTAAAAGGTTTATTTAGGTTCTTGGTAAGTCTAAAAATCGCCTTGTGTTTCTATATAACTAGTTTTCTAGTTTAATGAAAATGACAAACGATAAACAAAAGAGCTTTTCGTTCTAGCTTCTCTTTTTTTGTTTCTTTGAGTCTCTTCGTCTCTGTCTCTGTTTTCTAACACGAATAAGCCCTAAAATTGAGTCAATGATAGCTTCCTTGTCACGTGAATAAAACATCGTTAATGATATGGCAAGCGATGGCAAGCGATCCTTTTCAAGAATTCTAAGCAATAAAAAAAGGGTGGAACTAGCTGTTAGGTTTTCCTCTACTCTGTGTTGTACTTGTCATATGAATTATGCAGTTCCATGTTAAAATTGTAGGCGGAATATAAGATATGTTATGCTATTTGTAATATATTCATCATATTCTTCAGAGTGATGACCAATGGATTTTCCTCAAAGTTAAGTTAAGTAGTCAGCAAGAGCTCGTATCTCATTGCCGCTCAAATCAAGCTCCTGGAGATTTGTCCTATTGATAATTGTTTCAGAAAGAGCGGTCAAGTCACTGAAGTTACTGCTCAGTTTCAGGAACTTAAGTTTTGTCAAAACTCATTGAAGTGAACATCCATACATTTCAAGGATTTCATTTCATATGTTGATGACATGATGTAGCAAGGAGATGAATCATAAGTGGATTGAAAGTCTTTCAAGTTTTGCCTGCACATGTCCAATATTTATTGTCAAAAGACATCGAATTGTAAAAACTTTATTCCAACTCCACTAGTGAATTAAAAAAAAGTAATTTTACTATTGAAATATAGAAAATGTTGCAAGAACATTAAACTAAAGATAACAATTACAAGCAAGGAACAACAATCAAACAATTAAACCGAAGAACTTTGATTTATCTGTAAAGGGTAATGCTCTTCGGTAAGATTTCAGTTTGTTTCCAAATAACTTCAAAATTTTGGGATCACGAAAATATCTACGCTCCAATGCCTAGATGAGGAAGTGAACTATGAGTCTTTTGGATTTTAATAGGGATATGCAACGAGCCACCGTCACACAATGATAAGTTAATAAAATTATTAAGTTCTGGTGAAGTAGTGTTTAACATTTTTGGTTCTTATCCAAATATTTTGATATTTCACTATAACTTGTTCTGATAAAAAATGAGGGTTTCTTTTTCTTTTTCTTTTTGTCTATATCAGAGTATAACATATAATTATAGTGTCATGCTTACACTTTAGCGATTTATTGAAGTTACTGTAATGATCAAGATATGTTTTAACAATATTATTACAAGTTTTCTCTACTGCTTTAGTCATTGTCTGTCTTCTGAAATTAGGGGCTTAGGGGTTTGCGGATTTAAATGCTTAATTACTCCAAGGCCAAGAGTTTGCCAATGGAGTGAAATCACTTTCCCTTTGAGGAAAGCTCTAACATTATAACTATTTCCAGTTAAGCAGTTAGTTAACTTTTATTTTTTTTAGTAATGAGTATGTCATGAGCAAGATTAAAAAATTTTCAGCTCTAAAGTTTGTGTATTATATGTGTTAGCTCTAAAAAATTATTTCAAAAAATTCAATTCTTATATTGTGTTCTCATTTTTTAACTTCATTCAAGCGCCTAGCATAATAAATTGATGTCAAAATTATTTTTTTAAAGATGGTGAGAATTTAAGGGTGTATCACACTTGAAACTAAACAAGAGTATGGAAGTAATGAGATAGTCAAAAAGATGCATGTGTTGAATTTGATTAGGGAGTTTGAGATATAAAAAATGGACTCAAAAATTGTAAAAGAATATTTTAACGGACTTCTCAGTATCATTAGTAGGGTAAATTGATTAGAGGTAAATGTTCTAATTCTAAAGTTAAAATTGTTATCTCAAATCTTTATAAAACAATCACAAAAATCTACTGAATAACTTTAGAGAATTTTAACCATTTTTTTAAATAATACTTTGACAACAATGTTGAATATTTATAGACTTAAGAGCTTTACAAGATAAACTATAAGTTAGTGAAGGTAAAAAGGAAAGAAAAAGAAAGGAAGGAAGAACTATAGTAAACATGACACTACAAAAAAATAACAGTAATAATAAAGGAAGCAATAAACAAAGTTATCATCTATACAAATTCTTTAGTTCATCATAAGCCAATAACTAATCTCATTATGTAGAAAGAGACACCCCTACCACTCTCTATATTAAACCATCCATTAAACTTGACTCTTTGTTAACTTCATATTCACACTTTCCATAAATAGTTACCCACGTAACTTTTGTTAACTCATGTTTTTTCCATTCTGATTTTATTATTATTGGAATGAATATCCTTACTACTAAACAACACTCAAACCCTAATGAAAACCAGGATCTTCAACCTGTGATGTTTTCACAATGGGATTCCCCACCCTTCACTGGACTGAAGGCCAGCCTGATAGTAAGAAATGGAGTCTGCTAAGTATACAGAAGAGCTAAAAGCCACTTAGAGAAAAGTTGTAGGCAATTCTATCGACTTTAAAAATTTGAGATCCATGCCCTCAAAGATCATAGATGAATCAGATGCCCCCTGTTGGAGGTGCTCCAAATGGGAGCAAAAAAATGGTGTTTTTTAGTGGTTGGATTTTTTCTAAAAAGGACAACCACATTTCCTATAGTACAATAATGGGCTAATAATAGTTGGAATCAATTACGACTAGGAAAAACTTTGGTTAATAAAAATAAATTGTTCATCTTTAAATTTACTTCAGAGGAGAAAGGCCTTAAAATTACTTATGTAGGACCTTGTCATATACAATTCAAACACTATTTATGAAGAAGTGGAGTCTAGGAGCTAAGCTAGACAAATCAGTAGTGAAATTCGTCCCTATTTGGGTAATACAGGTCAGTTGAAGGACTCAGCTACTTGGCCAGTAAGATTGGAAAAGCAATAATAATGGATGAGAAAACAACTATGCTTAGGGGGGATTGGCATTGCCAAAATATATGTTAAGGTGAATATAAATAGCTTCCTCACGGATATGGTAAGGATAATGAAGATAGCGGACTAGGGAAACTTAGTGGAGGTTATGGTGAGAGTCACCTACATGTGAGAACCTAAGGAAAAAGAGGAGAGACAAATATGGATCCCTAGAAGCAAGGAGGTTTGCAATATGTATACAAACTTTCATAAAGCTATATATAGTAGAGTTCAACAAACAAAGAGCTACAAATAATTGATGGTAGTAGTAAAAAAGTTATTCATATTAATGATGATCAAGAGATATTAATATGAAGGTAAATTATCCACAAAACTAGGAGAAAGGAAAAACACTAGAGGAAAAAACATATATTTCATCACCCAAAAGTTCCTAGATTAGAAGGAAAGACTACGAAGAATAAAGATCCCAATGTGTAAAAGAAACCCTTATGGAAGGAAACCAGGATAGGAAAACATATATTTCATCATCTCTGAAAGCAATGCAACCACAACTACTAAGAAAACAAAGAGAAAAAAAATTAGGTAAAAATAATACTTAAAAAGTTCTTAATATAGAATGTGCTAGCTTAAACGGCCTAAATAAACAATTGGCCATCAAGGATAAGATCAAAAGTAACTATAATTCTACCATAAACATGTGCTTCATAGTTAGACAAAACCACCAAATTTTTGTTTAAGAACCACAAACATATACATGATCCTTCCTTATTTTGGTCTCAACCAAATGAAATTGATCATATCAACTTTTGCATTATGAGATTAAATGTATGAAGTCACAAAATCACATTGCAGTCACAGTGATTTATTCTTCTAATTAGCTAGTACAAAGACAACTTTTGTGGAGTGAATTGGAATTAATGAGTTCATGAATATCTTATTCATGGTCTATAGTGGGTGATTTTAATTCCATTCTCAACTTGGGTAAGCTTCAAGAGGAGGGAAATGGACTAATATAAAGAACTTAATTATATAATTTCACCAAAAACTTGAGGCTTACTAAGTTGAAATTTTTGGGGAGGTTTTTCACCTAGAACAATAAACATTAAGGTGAATGGTACCTACAAAAAGAAAAGGATAGGTGGTAGTTAATCCTAAATGGTTACATCAATTCCATTAGATTCATACTTACTTTGAGAGTCAAATAATCTCAGACTACTCACCAATCACCGCACATGTTGATAGAGGAATATTTAAAAGGAAGACACCTTTTATATTCTTTAGTACTCTCTTAGCTCCCCCTGCCTATAAAAATTAAAATTCATCAAATCTCACCTAATAGACTTGTAAAGGAATCAATAAGATCCTATGTAGATAAAGAAAATAAGGGACCTATAAGCTATGATTAAATGTTAAAAGGAAGCATCTTTGAAAACCTAGTGATCCATACCTCAAGAAATAGGAACCCCATCTGATCAATGAGTATAACTCATCCCTAGAGCATACCACCTCTCATTTGAGACAAAAATATAGGAAGTTATGGCTTAAGGAAGGAGAAGGATGTACAAAATATTACTTCAATTCAATCTAGGCAATAAGATATAGAAACCATATAGCTTCTTTGTAAAATAGTGAGGGAGATATATTAACAAATCAAAAATAGCTAAAAAAATAGGCTTATAAATACTTTAAACACCTGCTAGGATTAAGCAACAAAAAAGTTCATATGCCTCCAAAAGCATTCAAGTCACTCAAAACACTTATGCTGATGCAATGTGATGAAATTATAGAGGGGAAATAGTGATGAGGAAATAAAAAATGCAATGTTTTTTATCCACTCTAATAAAGCACCTAGGTTAAATGGGTCTAATGGGAGGTTTTACTAACAAACATAGGACTTAGTTGGAGATATGTTCTTCAAAGTTGTAAAAGAGTTCTTTAACATCTCTAAAATGCTCACTGAATGGAATAAAATATACATTTGTTTAGTTCCCAAAACTAGCAATGCCAACAAATTGATAAAGTTTATACTTATTACTTGTTGAGTTGTTATTTATAAGGTCATCTAAAAACTACTTGCAAACAAAATGAAGGAATTCTTGAGTGGATTGATTAGTTATATTTAAGTTGCATTTGTGTAAGGATGGTCAATTAGTAATAATGTATGACTATATCAGGAATTATTTAAGGTTTACAACTCCAATAAGTCTATAAAAAGATTATATACTCAAAGTTGATTTTGCTAAGGCATATGATTCCACTAAAAAGAATTTTATTATACATGCAATGCAGACAATATGTTTTCCGTTGAAGTTCATCAAATGGGTTCAAGCTTATATCACTAATGCTTCATATGTGATCATGGTTAATGGGGAGACAACCAATATTTTCAAAGTGAATATGCGACTAAGACAAGGTGACCTAATGCCACCTTATCTATTTGTGGTAGGTATAAAAGTGTTCACTTCCATAATTAGCTTAAGTATCTCTAATAACCCCAACCATTATAGATGTAACAAGCTAAAGATCACCTAACTATCATTTTAACTATCATTTATTGACGACTTATTACTACCATGCAAAGCCACTTTTGAATATAGCAAAATTCTGGTTTCCTTATTAGAAAGATTTAGGGAGCTATCTAATCCATCTTGTAATTCAATCAAAAGTTAACCTTTTTCTTTCAACTTACACTAATCTTCAAATGGCTATTAGGATCATTACTATAGGAATAAGACAATCCTCACTTTCTTCAAGTATTTAGGGGTACTTATTGCCACAAGGAAATTTTCATCACATGAGTGTACATCTCTTATGGAATCTATCAACAAGAGAATCAACTATTGGTGTAACAAATTCTTAAGCTATGAAGGCAGGCTTCAGTTGGTACTATCAGTCCTTTGTAACTTAAATACCTATTGGGAAAGATACATGCTTTTTGTTTAACTACTAGTATGAGCTAAGCCCTCCATATAAATTAAGCAAGTCTTGAGGAATGTTACACAATCAAGAACTAGGGTTCAAGCCCTTATTAGAGGGAATCAGTGGTCCTGGCCATACCGCTCAATAGGGACATCCTTCATATATTTAGGAACATACTAACTTATAGACTAGACTTAAACCAAGCAGATATATTTTAATGGGAGCCAAACAAAACTGGAAACTTCACAGTTCAAACATGCAAGAACTTGATAATGGTAACATCTGCTGTTAAAGTCCAGTGGTGGAAGCTAATATAAGATAATATGGTGACTCATGCTTACTCTCTCATTTTTATGCTAGCAACTGGGGAAAGACTTGCCACTAAGGACTTATTAAAATTCAACATACAAAGCCAGCATTAAGCTATATTTTGCTCAGCTAAAAACTATTAGCCATTTCTATTTTAACTATGTTTTTACATAAACTATATGGAGTAAAATAATAGTTCTCCTATAAGTCCATTGCATTGCAATAGATTGGTCAAGAATAACTACTTAGGCATCAGCTTTGCAATCATAGAATAAATGTGACAATAAGCTATTGATGTTATGCTTGTACATATTACCTGTGGAAAGAGAGGAATATTAGTTAGGCAATTGTACACCCAAGTTACTCCAGGGATAAAAGCAAGGTGGAGATTATAAAGGACTAAGTTAGGATAATGCAAGGGCTATAATGCAATTTCTTGTAAGACACAAAGGACAGTTAGGGGAATACTTTCACGCTCCCACGTTTAAGGGATAATTGTACTCTATTATTTCAGTAATAAATTAATTACATTTCAAAACAAATTAACTTTTATGTCATTATCAAAAAATGAGTCATCTACACTTCAAAATTTTTAGGAGACTTTATGTTAGATGCCACAAATATAAATAACTAAGCCATATTCAAATATTTGTAAGAAACATAAATTGACCATATCAATACAGGCATAATTTCAAATCAGTAGTAAGAAGAAAAATTATTTGTGACAATCATTTTTGTTACCAATAACTTAAAAATAAAATTCAGCTATTTGGAAATTATTATATCAATTATATGACGTACGATTATAATCTTTTTAAAATTCTCAATAAATTTGTTATCTCCATTGTCATAATCGGTAATGAGGAATGCATATATATCGAAGGAAAGGAAATAGCGACAATTAAAGTTGCTCCAAATACTAAATCAATCACATATATTCTTTATGCATTTGGAAATTAATCAAAACTTATTGGGTGTTAGTTAACTATTTGAAAAGAGATACAAAATTATAATATAATATGCCTTACTAAAAATGCGAAAAGACATAAATTGTTCAAGTGAAAAATGAGAGGTAAAGCTTTTTCATTGGAATTGATGTAGGATGTCTTTCCTAACTTTGACTACATAGCTAAGCTTTGGTATAAGAGGTTACGATAATTCTATTATACTACATTACTACTGATAAAGAAAATAGAGTTTTTCCAAGACTTACCACATCTATGTGAACTCATGCCAAATTGTATGATATATCATTATGCAAACAAATAAGGCTACAATTTTCAAAGACTATATAGAGAGCATAAGAAAAGTTATAGTTGATACACACTAATCTTTATAAACCTCATACTGATCCATCACTGTAGGGACATAAGTATTACATTACCTTATTGATGACCCAACCAAATATGTTGAATTTACTTCCTAAGGTTCAATTTGGAGTTTACATAAGTGTTTATGAAGTTTAAAGCCTAGATTAGGAACCAAAACGGATATAGAATTCAGGTCCTAAGATCATACAATGGGAAGGAGACACATTAAAATAGTTTAATATCTCTTGTGAAGAAGCTAGAATTGAACATTAATTAACTACCCCTTTTACTCCAAAACAAAATAAAATTAGAGATGATTCAATACATATTGCAAGGAAAATGGTTCCTTAAGATATTTTGGACAGAAACAATTTTCTTACTCCCTTTTTCTGCTAAACATGCCCCTTATAAAGATTTTAAAAGGAAAAACTTTATTTGAAGCAGACTATAACTATAAGCATTCTTTATGAAAATTTAAATTCTTTGGTGGCATATGTTTATCACATATAGCTCATGTGAAAAGAGATAAGCTTGATAAAAGAATAGATCCTAGCCTTTTCATTGGCTACAATAGATATTTAAGGTTTACAAAAAAATCGATATAACTAGAAAGATTCTAATAAGCAAAGATGTTCATTTTGTAGAAGAGCAATAGTATTGTTAAAAAAGAAAGATAGAAAATAAATTAGTGACTTTCCACTAGCGTAAGGTGTACAAGTTGTTGATCCTCCTATCAAAGGTACCAAAGTACTCTATGATAGATATTAGAGATGCATTATTATAATGTTTGAGCTAGTATGATTCAATGAAGTTAAAAAGGATCTAAAATGGAGAAATAAATTCAAAAGGAGGTAAATATGATTGAGAATTAGACAGTAGTGTGTTGAAAGGTCACATCATATGAAGTTAACTTGAGTTAAATGGATATTCAAAACTAGGTTGAATGTCGATGATTCAATTAACAAGCACAAGACCACACCCATGGTGAAAGGGTTTGCTCATGTGTTTCGTATCAGTTTCTCATAGACATCTGCTCTTGTTACATGACTTAATACCATCAGAATGCTTCATATATTAGCTAAAAAAAAGTTGGCAGATATTTTAGCTTGATGTAAAATCATATTTCTCAATAATTATTACAGTAAGAAATATACATTAAGCAACTTGCAGATATGCAATAAAGGGAGATGAAGACAAGATTTATTTGCTCAAAAAGGCCTTATATGTCTAAAATATGCTCCAAAGAGCTTGATACAACATGATTGATGAGTAGCTATTAAGTCTTGATTTTACAAAGAATCCGAGTGAGTCAAATTTATATGTTAATCACTCAAATATTGATGTTTTGCTTATTTCTCTATATATGGACTATTCATTGGTAATATGAACTAAAGTCATTCTTATTAAGCAATTTAAACATAATATGATGAAGGTTTTTGAAATAATTGACTTAGGAAAATTAACGTACTTCCTTGGAATGAAGATCAAAAAAGATCAACAAAAGTGTTTTTATATGTTAAAATAAGTATACTAAGAAAATTAAAAAAAAATTAAATTGACGATTGAAAGTTAATGAATACTTCAATAAATCAAAAGAAGAAACTATGTAAGGAAGATAGTGCATAAAAGGTTGATTAGGTTATCTACAAAAGTCATATATTGTCCAATATCTTTCACATCCACTAAATCTGACATTTTGCAAGCTATAAGTGTGTTATTAAGGTTTCTGCATTGTGTGAGTGAGGAATATCCCAAAACAACAAAACTTGTCCTTGTATATGTCAAATGAACTATTGATCATGGAGTGTTATTTAACTATGCCCATATGTCTACTTTTTATGGTTTCTCTAATAATGATTTAATATGGACTGTAGATAACATGAAGGCCCCGTTTGCTTGACATGGATTGTTGTCGGGGAAAGTAATCTTTTTCCTAAAATTTAAATTATTACATTTGGTTCGTTTTTTAAATAGTTAAGAAAGTAAAAACTTTTCTAATTTAGGGAAAGTAGTGGCACTTTCTTTAGATTCTAAATCTCAATACCCTCCTTGGTATTTAAATTACTTTCCTCATGAATTTAATATAAAAAATACACTAGACAGTTTAACCCTTCCTTCTCTTTCAACTCTGCAACTTTAAAATATATAAATTTCAAATAAATTTTGATTTAATAATTAAAATATATATATAATAAATATTAGTTTATAAATAATAATTCTTAAATTATTTATTTTTAAAAATAAAATATTTAATTAATACTTTATTTATAAATATTATATAAAATATTAAAATAAATTTGAATAACAATATTTTTGTAAGTTTTATTTAATTTATAATTATTATTAGTAATAAAATATTTATTATTATTTTAAAAACAAAAATTAAAAATTCA